>JANPWX010000044.1:5314426-5581967 GCA_024734555.1 Trochalopteron elliotii | reverse complement strand
GGAACCTGAGTGCCAGACATATGGCTACATCACTGCATCAGGCTCCCAGCCGAGTAGGGGCCTTTAAAAACTCTTTAATTTCTTTAAGTAAAGGTTAATATTGATAACTCTGCCTCAGCTACACAAAGTCAGTTCTTAGTCACAGTTATTTTGTTTTTGCACAAGGCTGTTCAGACTAGGATCTAAGACAGTGCCACCCCACAACCCACAAGCCTTCACCCTCAGGTCTTCTTACAAAAGAGTACCAAGGGAAGTAGGACACACCATGGCCTCATCCTGGTACAATCAAAATGCACCTACATGTCCACTGAGACCCAGAACTCTGGAAACACTCCTATTTACCCCAGTTTAGAAATCCTCCTCATAACACCTCCCACCCTGCCCCCACAGGTGTCTGCAGCACACTGAAGAATTAATGTGGTAGCTGCTTGAATCTCCTAAGGTCTCGAAGAATCACAGAATGGGTCAGGTTGGAAGGGACCACAGTGGGTCATCTGATCAAGCAGGGTCATCCCAGAGCATGTGTCACAGGATTGCACCCAGGTGGTTCTTCAATATCTCCAGTGAGGGAGAATCCACACCCTCACTGGGCAACCTGTTCCAGTGTTCAGCTTCCTGCACAAGTCTTGCATTCAGGTGCATCAGTTTCTGCCCCTTGCCTCTTGTCCTATTGCTTGGACAAGATTGGCACCACCAATACTGGCATCACTGAGCAGAACCTGACTCCATCCCCTTGGCACCCTTCCTTCAGATACTTATAGACATTGATGAGGTTCCATCTCAGTCATCCCTTCTCAGGGCTGTAGAGGCACAGGTCCCTCAGGTTTTCCTCATAAGAGAGATGATCCTGACCCCCAATCATTTTTGTTCTCTGCTGGACCAGCTCGAGGAGCTCCATTTCTCCCTTGCCTCAGGTGCCCAGAACTGGGTACAGCACTCCAGATGTGCCTCACCAGGGCTGAGCAGAGGGGCAGGATCATCCCCCTCGACCTGCTGGCAATGCTCCTCCTAATGCCCCCCACGGTCCCATTGGCCTTCTTGGCCACAAGGACACTGCTGGATCATGGGAAGTTTGTTGCTCACCAGGACCCACAGGTCCTTCTCCACAGAGCTGCTTTACAGGTTGGCCCCTACCCTGTACTGGTGCCGAGGTTTGCTCTTCCCCTCTGCAGGATTCTGCATTTACCTTTGCTGAATTTCAGGCAATTCTTCCCTGCCCACCTCTCCACCCTGTTGAGGTTCTTCTGAAGGGCTGCACAGCACTCTGGGGTATTGGCCATTCATCCCAGATTTGTGTCCACTGAACTCGCAGAAGAGGCATCTCCCCTTCATCCAAGTCATCAATGAATAAGTCAGTCCATACTGGGCCCAGTATTGAACCCTAGGTAACTCCACAAGTGACAGGCCCCAACTAGACCCTGTGCCACTGATTATAACCCTCTGGGATCTGCCAATCAGTCAATTCTCAATCCACCTCATTATTCACTCATCCACTCCATACTTCCTGAGTTTGCTTATGAGGATGTTGTGAGAGACAGTGTCAAAAGCCTTGCTGAAATCTCAGGTGATGTCTTTTTAAGTTACTAGTTAGCAATAATGCAGTCCACCATTTCTGCACAGTTTTCCCTCTTTAGTTTAATACCAAAACTTTGGTGTTTGGCAAATCTCACTGCTATGTAAGACCAGATGCCATCTGACATGCAATTAGTGATTGGTTGACATTCCCTGCCTTAATGGTAGTGGCTGCTCTTAAAATCTCAAACCATCACTACTTGCAGTGATTGTGTTAGTCTTCTTTGCCCACAACAGAACAAAAACTATCTATCTTGAAAAAGAACTGTCTTAAATATCAGGAATTGCACGTTTTTCTCCCCAAACTTAGAGTAGCAACATCTATGGGTATGGATACACAACCTGACTCAGGTTAATCTATCTCAGTCTTGAGAATACAAGACAATATGTCATCCTTGACAATACTTTTAATAATTCATAACCCTATACTTGAGAACATATTTTACAAAAAACATTTGAATGCAGGTGTTGCATTAAACAAATGGCAAAGGCTTTCTGATTAAGTTTCTGAAGTTCTGTGGATTAGTCAAATAACAGGATACTCTTTATACTCTTTCTAAGTCTTTCTTATCTTATCTTTCCATTTCTTTCTAAAAACCTTAAGATCTGCTTCTATATGAAAAAAAAAATGCCCTCTTTATTTAGACAGTTTACTGTGGAAAAGAAACCACCCCAAAATTATTAGCTGCAATTCAGTCCAAACATTTTTGAGGACCCATGAGTTTGGATCTCACTGAAAACTTACAGATATTTCTATACATTAGTCATCACTTTACTTTTGTTCTTATTCCTTGCACAGTGGTGAAATGGAGCATGCTCGGGACATAATTTCCAGTAACAGCAACCAGTGTTCCACATGACCACCCAAAACAGCAACGGGGATAGATGTTGTAGAAATACTTAATACAGACTATTTCTGAGAGATATATAAAAACATATATAAAGATATCAATGAAAATCAACACATTAAATTTAAGATCCTTTGCTTTCTCCTTAGTAAGAGTTTAGATACATTTGAAAGCATTGTTTTATTACAAGTTAGTGAACTGTAGAATTTTAGACAATGTATTTGCGCTGGAAAGATTTTAATCTTACTTAAATATGATCATCGTAAAAGAGTTGCAGGGGCACTGCCTGAAATAAGGTGTGCTTATTTATTTCAAGGATATGCTGCACTGGTTTAATGACTAGTCCTCACTGGGAAAGATTAGCCACTCTTTGGATCAGATATGATAAGGTTAAAAATGGAATGTATTTTAACACATATTTTTGGTTATTGTGTGGCGTATTTGGACCATATATGTACCAGAGAAGTAAGTATTTAATAACCCACCCATTAGCTGTCTTCTTACAAGAATAATGTAATTTAAATGGATGGGAGTAATCTATTTTAAATACTTTTGGAAATATGTTCAGTGTGAATGTATCCTTAAGTATTATTAGCTTTCCCTAAAACTTGTATTCCTTTCAGTGAAATCTAAACTGGAGGGTCCTGGAGCAGCTCAGTACCTCATCTGCCTCTCCAGTTGTACCCTTCCAGGCTTCTGGAATTCATCTTTCCTACTGGAGCCTCAAATAAAGAAGCCAGAGAGGACTCACAGCATGACTCCACAATGAAATATTTGACTAAGGTTAGGACATCTGGGAAGAGTTTGGGGACAGCTTCAGGTCTGGAACTATGTATTTGAAAGAAAATAATTTTGTTTGGCACTTTTGGTCTTGATTTGAATTTTTTCTTTCTGCCAGCTGGGTAAATTAATTCATGGCTGGGCTGTACTGTGGCATCTGTGGTTTGTAGATGTATGTTCCTGTCCATCACTCTTCATTGACACACCCTGCATTGTCTTCTTCTCTTGGAAGATGTCTGTATAGCTATGGGTTTTTTTAGGCTTGAAAGCATTCTGAAATACAGCCTTTTTTTTAATGATGTAGGGTCACATGCAGTACTTGTTTATTCCAAACTACTTCAGATTCTGAACGATCCATGCAACTGCCAAATTTTACCAGTTTCGTAATATTATATTTTCTAAAATTTCTTAAAATCAAGACACAATTTTTCTGATTCTCTTGTTTGGACTGTTTCCATTTTCTCAAAGTCTTGTTTCCTAAAAGCAAAGTATAAATAGAGAGGTTTTGGGATATACTCCATTTTAACTGTATTTTTAATGTGGTTGTAACAATCACACCAGAGGCAATAATTTGGGAGGAATGTAGAAAAGGAAACAAACTGGTTTTAGTTTTCCTTTTCCTTAACTGGGTTATGCAACACTGGAATGCATTCCCTTTGTTTTTCAGAGTTGCATATCTGTACTAACAAAATAGGCTCATGGTGACTTATCTATGAATTGACTAGTGAATTTGATGGTTGAAGGAAATGGTCAAAATTAAATATATCCACCAAATTCTAGGCCCTCAAAGGCATTGAGAACAATAGAAATTAGACTCAAAATCCTTTGAAGACCTTGGGAAAATGGTATAATAATATAACTTTAAATTAAACTAATACAAGATTAACAAAAATTCAAAATTCCCTTATATAGTAAATTTATACAGTTGTAGTAATAGTTGCCAAAAACAGACTATTTGAGAAATCATAGACTTTTGGCACCGTAGAATTAATGTCAGCTGTTTCTCTCTATTGACCTTTGCAAAATTACTTCCACTTTACACTAGTAGGAAAAGAAACAAAAGAGAATTTCCCCCCTACAAGAAGGTTATCATTCTGATGAGACCATTCCATTCTGTTTGGTCATAGCTTATAGGACACCTGTGGTGGTGTGTTTTTGAGTTCCAAATGTGTTTCATGTATACTTCAGTTATATGTACTCCATTTTGTTCCCTTGGACTCCATTTTGTTCTTCTATACCCCATGTTGTGTGTAACCCTCCCCCATACCTTTCCCCAGCAACTGCCCCATGATTGGTTCCCCCCTTGAGTTGTCAATCTTGTATTATGTATCCCCCTGGTCCTGTCTGTCATCCCAGGGCCTCTCCCTGAGTCTGGAAAGTTCGGGGAGAGGCATCGAGTGATTGGGCAGGATCCAGTCATCCCCCTCCCACTCCCCTTTGGTTTGTTACTGTATATGTCAGTTAGGTGATCAGCCACTCCCCGGTTTATTCCTATTCGTGCCTTCTGTAACCCATCCCTGGAACCCACCCCCCTTTAAAAGGTGCTGTCCCTCTCTGCTGGTTGTCTCTCCTGGGGCACCGGCGGTGAGGTGAGGGCTCCTTGCCCAATAAACTCCTGTTCTGTTTTCACCCCCAAGAGAGTCCCTCCTTTCACTCACTCTTCTCCATCACCATACACCTGCCCTCGACACAGGCACGGACCATCGGTTTGCGGTGGTGTCCCGGGGCTAGCCGAGCGAGGCGGACGCTGAGCCACCGCAGACACCCACATCAAACCAACTTCTATTGCATATTTTATTTTCCATTTTTTTGTAGAAAACAAACACAGGGATATTTGTAGCAGACATTTGTCCTTGATGAAAATATACTGAACTCAGTAGCAATGAAAAGTAAACATTCGTCACTGAACCAATTTATGTTAGACAGCCTTTATAGTCAACAGAATGAAAGAAGAATTCACAGAGTGGGATTTACCTCATTCCAATGAGTCATATGAATCTCATTGCAGGCGTCTGGAATTAGACCATATGTATCCCAACCTCAGAGTCACCAGGCTAAGGTCGTCTTTGGACCAGGACCATCTGCAGAAGCAGGAAAGTCTCACGACTGTAAAACTGTGTGAGACTTCACAACTGTGAACATTTAAGAACAGCTGCAGGGAATGACAGCAGAGTGTTGCAGATAACTCATGTATACCACTGGCAATTTTTTTAATTCAACATCTATATCAGTCATGAGTGCCCAGTGCAGTCTTGCTCATTGAAACACCTCAGGTGCTAAGCTAAAATCCAGTGAGACAAACACTAACCATGCCCAACTTGTGATGTAAAGCCATAATTTGAATATATCTCACTGAAAGCACTTTCCTTGCTCTCATAATTCCAAGCTACAGGAACAGTTTCATAATTTATCAAGCATATATTTTTGCACACTGTTCAGCTGAACTGTCTTTACTCAAAAAAGCCTGTCTTTTACTTTACAAAACTTTCTGCTTCCCAGAAAGCAGTTCTGGAAAAATTCAGATTCAAATAGTTTCAGACATATAAAGTATTATTATGGTAGGAATTGTTATTGTGTCTCAGGTGTAGAGGATATGGGAAATGGCAGCCAGCACACTGAGAGCCTACCTGAGAGAGGATTTAGAAGCTGAAAAGCATCCTGAAATTTAGACAGTGGTCCATCATGTCTGTTGTGCCACACTAACCATATAAATAAATCTTCGTATAATTTTTGAAGTCTGATAAACACTGTTCTGCGACTCTGCTCAGAGAAGGCTGAAAAATAAGATATGGCATCTGCAGTTTTCCAGTAGGAGTCCAAAGACCAACATAGTCCCTCGGGAGGTGGGAGAGGCATAGCTCTAGATACTGTCCCACTCAGGAGGGTTATATTTCAGTCTCTTCTAAGGACCACCATAACTGCAAAACTGCATGGTGTCCCAACCAAGAACATTTTTTTTCATCTTTTCCCTCCAATGGAGAGCTATTCAACCAGTGCTACAGTGAGTGCCAGACAGAATGCAAACAGAACTAAACTTGATTGGGTGGAATGGATGGGATTAGGAACTCCATAGGAGATCCAGAAACATCCTTTCAAATTCTTCCCTGTGCCAAGTGACCCCCAGATGCAATATCCTTATTTTCTTTCATTCTACTTAGTGATTTTGTGTAGCTTCCCATGCATACATCCATCCCAGCTGACAGAAACAGCCCATGACAAAAGGTGTATAGATACTGAAGGCTTCTCCAACATTTACTTATTATCACTGTTGTCCCAAAATTAAATTATTTCAAAAAGTTTGAAAAAATTTAAGTTCAGTACATAGGGACTTACTGCTAATGAAGCAGTGGTACCAGAAATAAGTTGAAAAGTTGGGGTTTTTCTTCTTCTAAAGGAACAAAGTGGTCAGGAACAAAAGAATCTGTGTTTTAAACTCAACTCCTTTTATTGAAAGCTGCATGGGCCTTTTCAATTTTTTTTTTCTACTTTAGAAAAAAAGGTATGAATACTATAATTTAATTAAAAATACTATTAAATATTTCTTTTAATCTATTTTATAGTTTTGTAATTAGATATTTCCCCACAGATCAATATATCCCCATGTAAGAACCAGTCACTCAAGTGTGTATGTGTTTCCCAGATTAATTATACTGGCATTTGATACATACATAGATCTTTCTCTCTGTAGGGATTCTAAGTAGTTTCTAAGGATACTGCCAAGTATATCTACAAGGAACTCGAAGCCTAACTACCCAAAACATTTCTGACCCTTGGGAATTGGAAAAATATAGCTTTACTTAAATAGATGTTAGTTTATGCCTGAAGAAAGATATGCGATTCTTTTAATATTTTTTTATATAATAATTTTCAGATTTACAGCTGATGTCCTAATCACCCCCAGTTAACAATGGACTTAATAGGAACAAACCCAGTCCAAAATTCCTGACTTACAAAACCATAAATTAGAAGAAAGTATAGAATTCAGTTCAGAAATTTCAGAAGTACTAGTGTTTGGATTAAGTTAATGTAATTATGTTAGATGTTTCTTTGGCAGTTTTAAGTTTCTTACCTTTTTAAGAGAAATCAGATGGAACATGGTGATTTCTTGAATTCTCTATTCACACGGTAGTTTGGATTTATAGCTGCAGATGTGGGCACTAAAGAGTGAAATGCCCCTCACAACTTTAAAAGGAGCTTGTTGGAAGGTAATATGCTGACTGCCATGGATTCTTTGCAAGATTTGAAAATCAGTCCATTATTTTGATTGCTTATGCAGCTTAAAAATGTGGTAAAAGTAAAGTAGTTAAAGTAATATCTCCACAAGTTTACAAAACATAAGTGTTCGTTTACTTTCAGGAAGTGCCATCTCCATATTCGTAAATGCAGAGACTCATGCTGTGACAACCCACAAAGGCATCAGATGTAAAGCCACAACAGCAATACCATTATGGAAAAGAAACTTCAGTAAATATTTGATTATTATATAAACTTTAATCTCCTCTGCCATATACTAACCTACTGTGGTGATCAACATATTTTATTTGATCAGTTGATCCCATTTCTCAGGACTGAATTCCTGAAAAAAAATTCTTCTCAAGTGAACATATGCAAGGGCTAGGTAGCTAAACTACAACACCATATGAAATCAAAAGACAAGTGATGCATTAATGATGATCGTCTTTAATGAGGGATAAATATATCCCAGTTCAAGTTCAGCTTTCAAAATGTGTAATGATTTCCTGTGAATCCTCAGTGAGTTCAACACAAAAAATAAAGATAAAATGAAACATAAAATAGCTGAAAGAAATGATGTCACAGTGTAATATATAAGCAGAAAAAATTTACCTAGACATAAAACTTTTCTTTTCATAAAAGTATCAAGTCTAACTTGATGCTCCTATTGCCTTTTTTTAATGACAAAATCTATTTTAAAAGGTACGTTCAAGTATTTACTCTTTGCATTAGGACACCCTTTCTGTTTTACAAGACAGCTTAGCATTTAGTCTTCAAGCTAATAGCAAATGAGTGAATTCACTATGCTATTTTTTAAACTTGTTTCATTTTCCTAGAAATATATTCTTTCCATATGGGCAAGATGACAGTTATAACAGTTAGCAATATTTTTTACTTTTTTTTGACCTTTCCGGGAATATATTTTTTAACTTCATTACGTCAATAGGAAAGTCTGAAATTATTTTGTGTACTTAAGTATAATATATATTTTTAATTTATAGATTGTCCTTATCAGACAACCATCCTCAGTGCAGTCAGAAGGAATGTGTTATAAATGATGCTTGGAATTGTCAAGGGAACAAGTTTTTATTTTAAGAATATACGATGCTACTGAAACTTTTCTCTTTTTTATTTTTCTCCAGCAGACAAGGAGCAGGGAAGCACATTTTTCATTTTAAGCTTCAACCAGACTTCTAAGAATTGCTGTCTTTGAAGCACTCCCCCCATATCCTCCCCCATATTGGTCTCCCATCCAGAATGAAAAAACATTCCTCGCCTGCACTTGGACCACTTTCTTCTAGGACTTTCATAATGTTCCTGTCAACAAATTGTGTGAAGTATGATACAAATCCCTTGTAGATGGTTTCCATAAATCCATGACACTAATTCTCACTGCATCTTAAAACCTATCCACAAAGCTCTGATCACAGCTACTACTGCACAAAACAATGAACAAGAAGAGACTCCTTAAAGAGCTAAAGAAAATCTGTTTTCTAGCTACTTTTTAAGAGTGATGATTTATTTTCCCAGTTTCTTGACATTAAAAGAGTTAAAAATAATCGAGATTCCTCTGCCTCAAAACATTTGTTACCAACTTTCTGATTGATTTAGTCAACTATTTTTGGTTCTAAAATTTTGGTAAGTAGCCATGAATCTGGTTTCAATTGAGTGTCCCAAAGTGACAGCAGTTGGGAAGTCAGTCATTTTTGTGATGTGTCTGTGCCCCGTGAGGGAATCATGACCTTACCCTGTCTATTTGTAGGGGCTTCTTTCATACTTGATAGCAGCTCAGATCATTCAGATGTCCTGTGTGTCCAACCCCTAAGCCCAAAGCAGGAAGATGAAAAGTTTGCACAGTACTTTCAGTTTGGTTTTTCATCAGAGATGGTTTATGACAAAAGAGACTGTCTTCTACACTAAACAAAATGGTGTTGATTTTGTGATTTATCCTTTTGTTTAACATATTCTAAGTTATGTCTCTTTTTTACTATTATAACAAATGTTTTTAATTAAGGACAGACACCATGATTGCCTTCTAGAAAACCAAGATTTATGACAGCTTTTATGTAATTTTTTAAAAATTATTTTGAATGAAAATGTGCCAAATTTGTGAATGTTTTAGGTGCAAAAGGAACAGGTTTTCCTGAGAGCATCTGCTTACCTTCTTCCCATTCACCCCCAAAGCACCTTAAAAATATAACAAACCTATTTTGATATCTGTACAGAATTAACCAGTAACATTATTGAAGATGTTGCCACTGTGCAAAATGTGCAAAACGACAAAATTTCTGATATTCACTGATATTTCAAATATTATTAAGAACAAACCAGTTTTGGGAAAAGAAATATTTCCATGTTTAATCTTAGAGATCTTAGCGTTTTGGAGGCACTATTTATCCATAGAGCATTAATGTGACCAACTGATGAGGTGCCATCACATAAGGAATTTCCTCCAAATATTGGAATCACAGACAGAATCACAGAATTATTGTTACAATATTGGAAAAGCCATATGCACAGGCATTTTGCATTTTGAACAATTAAATCATTTCTAGTGATGCTCAGCATAGTGGTAGGAAACTACATCATCAGCCAGAAAGAAAATAACTTCTAGCTAAGGGCTAACACAGTTTTTACCATTTTTAAATAAGCGACAGTAACATCAACTTGAGTCAATAACTGTGAAAACTAGAGAATAAGATTTCATGGAAAACTGATTTGGAAAAATCCTGTCTCAGACTAACAGAGCACAGCCATGATATTTAATAGATGTATTGTCATATTCACTTAAATTCGAACAGTAAATTTTATTATCCTTACTAAATATACAAGTATTTATTTTTATTATGAATTTTCACAATTTAAGACAACTTATAAGAAAAATATTGATTCATTAAAGCAAATTGACTTTCAGGGCTTGTTTCAGAACTATTGCATCACCACTATTTATTTATATCTAGAGTTGTGTTCACTACATCAGTTGTGGAGGTGGAACTACACCACTAAATCTAGCTTTCCTGTTTACCTCAGCAACCTCCCCATGACCTCAGAAGCCACTTAAACCCTCAATATGCTATTTTTCCAGGTTTAGATGTGCAAAATCACCAGGTGTCTGAAAGATTTACTTTATACATGCACACTAGTTCCCTTGACAACTTCAGACAAAAACTTTGTAAACCCTGCCCAAATCCTACTGACATTTTTCTCTGCCATCATTTTAGCTCTGCCTAAATGTCTATAACATTTGTCCAAGCCTTGCAGGTAAAAGACAGTGCAAACAAACAGACAAGAGAGATGGATATAAGGTAAGTCTGGAGGTTTTGAATTAAAATTCGATAAATTAAAGCATTTATGAAACTAAAAAGGGAGAGAAAGGCTAAACAGGGAACAAACAAGATTGGTTGCTAAAAACAAAGTAGACATCTTGGGTCAGTAAGGCCAGATTGTTGGAAAAAGGAAGCTGAAGGGCATGTGGAGAAAGCCAGGAGAGAGGTTTCGCTGTTAAGATTTCATATATAGACCAACAAGTTCTTTAAAAGTATGAGGCTAAAAGGCCGTAAGTTATGAAATATTTCAACTTGTGTGTCAGTTTTCTTGCACTTGCCATGGAGATTTGCAATCTTCTTCGGAAGAACTTGATCCCAAAAGATATTCCCAGTGTAAATAGCTTCCCTGGGGCATCTGTGGATGTCCTCGTCAAAACGGCCTGAAACTTGACCAGATTCCTTTGCCTTCATTTCTCATCACATTTAACTATTTAATAAGCTTTGAATTCCAAATGCAAAAATGCTTTTGGAGAATATAAACAATTGTTTACAAGCTTCCTCATGAACTGGAAAATCTGTATGACTTTTCCTTTGCAAGCAGGACTTCCAGCTACATGTGGTTGATAGTACCTAAAGGTAAACGTACATCTGGCCCTCACCACAGGCAACTAGGAATTTCTAATTGCTATCTGTCCTCAGTGTTTCCCAGAACAATGTCTTGTGGGGATCATGCTACATAGAAGTTGTTGGAAGCAGAGAGCAGCTGTACACTCAGAGCACTTCTGCAAGACTGAGTTCTGAGAATTTCAATACAAACACAATATTTAGTTCAGGAGCAACAGAAAAAGGTGTTCATGGGTGAACACGGGGGAGACCTGCAGCGAGCAAGCATTAATGAGCATCTTGCATGCCTAAGGCTGCCCAGCTGTCCATGGCAAGCCAAACAAATGTTGTGCATGACTGTCTGCCCTGGGAATATTGTTATCTAGATAAGAGGAATGGGAGAAAAACAGAGAGCTGATTAAATGAACTTTAGCTGTCTAATTTATAAAACTCACAATGAAGATATTTTTAAGTTCCCATATATTCCATTTTTACCTTTTCTCAGGTAGTCCAATATATAAGACAAATGCTAGGTGTGTTAGTCTCTCTGCTCTCTTTTTTTCCTATGAAGAAATATATAGATCCTTCTAATTCCCCTAACCCTTCAAATAAGCTGGATCTTTTATTTATCACCAAGTCCCCTTCTCTTCTATGGTTTAGTTGTATTAATCTATAGCCTGCAGAAGAATTAATTATAGCTCTTGTACTGATAGCAGAAGCCAATAGGGTGCCTTGCACCAAAAGCACCAAAGCAAGGCACCCTATTGGTTTCTGCTATCAGTACAAGAGCTTGAGAACTTCCTCTCCCTCCCTTCTTCAGCTTCTCAGTAAGCTTAATAGTCCCTTCTGCCCTACACTGGGTAGGAAAAACAGAGCTTGATAGTATGAACGTACATCCCATCCACACTTATGTAACAATCAGAAACAAGCCACCATGTAAAAAGCAGCTGATAAACCACACCAACTTTGTCATAAGTGACATAAGTCAAATCAACCCTGACTGCCCTTACAGCAGAGTTCTGTGACCACTCAAGCTCTGTTTCTGCTGCTCTACAGGATATGCACCTTAGTTTGTACCATTTCTTGTCTTATGTATTAGACTGTGCCTGTTTTTCAAGCCTGGCTAGCCTCAGCACCAGTCTCACTCCAGTGGGATCTTTTTTGCTCAGCAGTGTCAGCGTGGCAAAGGCAGGAGGATGAAAGGAGGGACTCCAGAGATGTTGGGTCACACGAGTTTATTGGAACTCCTGCGTGCAGCCCTCACCTCGGGTGTCAGCGTGTCCAGAGACCCTGACTGAACCTCGAGGGGAACCTTTTAACAGGGGGTGTAACACAGGGGGGCTTCAACCAAGGACCAATAAGGTTTGATGGGGAGGTGGCTCATGTCATAAACAAACATATAAAACAGCCATACACTGAACATTAAAAGGTGACACTCAGGATCTTGCCCAATCACTTGACGCCTCTCTCAGAATCTTCCAGAAGCAGGGAGAGACCCCCCAAATGATGGACAAGAACAGGAGGTTACTTGCCAGGTGATGGGCAGTTAACTGTCTCTGGGGTGAAAAACTTAGGGAGAATACAGAACCAATTGCAGAACTGGGGAGAATTGTCACTGGGGAGAAAATAGGGATAAATGAAAAGTGGGTAACAGAAAGGGTACAAGGAACAAACCATTTTACAGAAGGACATTAACTTATGAATTAAACTTAAAATTGAAAAATGCACTCCCACAATGTATATTTAAGGCATCACACTACATGCATTAGGAAGTCCCCAGAGTTGCACAATAGTCAAATGTCAGGAGTGAGGAAAGATTTCAGCTGCTGCCCTTAAGCCTACTTGCATAAAGGGTGGGGATTTGTCACTGTTTCTAAAGAGCCAACACATGATTTATATCCAGCAATCAGTTGTATTCTTTTTCCTTGGAATTCTTTTCAGCTGGCATGAAATACTATTTTAAATTATTCTGCTGTTGTGCTTATTATATTTCAAGACTTCTTTTAAGATATTCAGAATAAAAACTCTGTACAACAGACTAGAGGCTGAAAAGATATATTGCTAAATCTGACAAATCAGATTCAATCAACATCCAGATTTTTCTTCAAAATAATTAATAAATCATTGCCATCAGGCAAGTAGTTAATACTTCTGTTGAAAAAGGTATGTTAAATAAAATGTTCATCCTGAAATTTGGAAACAAAATTTCTTGTCCATTTCAAGATGACTGGGATAATGAATCTACCTAAAATTAAATTGTTTATACAATAATCCCTTTTTAGTCCATCTTTATAGTCTTTTGTAGCCATGGGCAAATTTCACACACATTTAATATTAAGTTGATATCTCAAGCATAATAAAATTCCTGAAGACTAAGGAAATTAACAGCTTGATAGGGGTGTGAAAGATAATGTGATCGATTGTGTTGAGACTGAAGGAGAAGTGAGGGAGAAGTGGGCTGAGTTCAGCCACCTTCAGATGAGCAACGAGTACTGATTACCCTGCCAATTAGCTCTGCACACACTGAGCTATTCACTGATCAGATGCACCACCACAGCTGACTCTTGCTCAGTGAAAGTGTTATGAAGACTTGAGAAGGCACAAGGTGTATTGCAAAGCAGAATAGACTTTGAGCCCAACTTCACTTCAATCTCAGTTTTCTTAGTATATTGCTTGTAAGTATATTGCTCATAAAACTGGCCTCAAAGAGCAAAGCTAAGAGAACGAAACCTAAAAAAGAACTTAAAAAAAGAATTGGATGCTAGTTTGATATAAACTAAAATGTTTGCACTGTTTTCATTCAGAAGAAATAAGGAGGCTCATTTGTTTTAGTATGACTCAAGCCAAATATTTTTTCCAATTTTTCCCTTTGTCTAAAGCATCAGTTATTCAAACAGAGATAAGTGCATTGTGTAGCTGTCAACTATGCATAAACAGCCATGTCAGACACTCTGCCATAAAGTCCCAGGCAGCTGAGCCACACAGAACCTGTTCCTGTGCCACTGTACCAGTCACTGCTGAAACATAATTTTGTATGAAAGAGATGTGGCATTAACTGCAACGGTACATACGAAGCAATTCAAGAATCCAGGTACTATGTTTATAGAACAAAAAGTTCTCGTTTTCTTCCTGGGTTTTTCTCTTTCTTCCCATTTGCAGGTTTGGGAACCAGCACACAGAATAACAAGTTTACAGAAAGTTCAGTTGCCGTAAGGATGTCAAGATGATAAAAGAATAAATAAGAATAATGATTTTTTTTCCACCCAAATTAAGTTATATTGACATTTTTATTTACTGTGGATATAAAATCAGCTCTACATTCGTGCTGCTTAGGGTACAATGCTGGATGTAGTCCAGAGATGGCATTAAGTTATTCTGTCTTCAAAGAGATTGTGAAATGCATAGATAATTTCATAATCACTCCATAACAGCATGGCAATTGAACATAAAAATTGTACAGGCCACCTGGAATTAGAGATGGAAATGACCATTAGGTTGTGTTAGATGTTTTTACCAATGTGCATGCATGATAGTAAAATTTGTAACTTTAGGTTGATATTATGAGCTAAGAATGGAAATGCTATTTGGTTTTTTGAGCTTTTGATATGACACATATGTCAAGTGACCCTTAAAATGTAAGTTTTTACATTTTCCTACCAGATAAGCATTATATAGCTTTCTAAAACGGAGTGCATTCATTCAGTTGTACTTTAAACACCTTGCATCAGGGAAAATTTCAACTTACATACAATGACATAAAATTTCCTGTTACATATTTGTTATATGTACTGTACAACTTTATATTGAAACACTGTCAGCTTCCTTTGCAGCAGTGTTAATAACCATCAGTACAATTCTATTCCTACTTTCCCACTGAAGCCTTTGCCCCAGATTGTATCCTATATCAAGGTGTCAATTTCAGAACTATTATCATTAATTTTAGTTTAAAAATCAATAACTTAGCCTATCAAGTTTTGTTTCACTTTGTGATCTTCTCTTTGGTTATGTACAATAAATGACGCTAAATACTGAGATGTTAAAACAATGCCAGACTCAGTTAAGTTGATTTCTTCAGAAACCTAAGTGTTTCTCTCTCTGCCTAGCTTGTGAGCTTTGTCATTTTATGCATATGTTGAGAGAAGTCATAAAGGTTTTAAAAAGTCTTTAAAGATTGAAGCACTATTTTTGAACATCCGTAATCTCCAAGCAATTCTCTCTAAATGGAAGTGTTTTGCACAAGAAATGGCTGCTGTAAAGTCCTCTGATATAGCAGAAGGAGAATAACTAGCTGCTTAAATTCCATACTCTACTTAATGGAAGACATGGATGTCACAATACTCAACTAAGCCAAAAGCCTAAAACCAAAAATATACATTCACTTTTTGAAGTATAAATTTTGAGTATGCAGTCAATGTGATTTTGGCTAACAATATGGTTTTAGATTCACTCAGACACAGTAAAAGCAACTTTACCCTATAGAAGATTATTAACGTAATTCTGAATAAGAGTTCTAAATTACACCTATTGGGATAAAAGTATCAAAATCTATATGCCAGTGAAAGTATCATGTTCCTACCTAAAGCCATGTAAAATAATACTTTTAGAAAAAAACTCTGTTATTTCCTTCAATATAATTTTAATAGTAAAATTTAATGAAAATAGTCTTCTCCCACCAGTCGGCTATTGATGCTACATTGAAATTATTAACCTTAATTCATAATTTTATAGTGTTGCCACACATCTGACAATTATATATTATGATTTTATGGTAAAAAACCCATGCAGAATGCCAAGATAATCCTGTCTCATTAAAGTAAATATAATGAAATAGGAAGGAAATGCATGTTGGAATGTTAAATTGCTGTACATTTATCTTACTCCTAGTTGCCCAACTGTTTTTTCTAGATCAGGGAGCTGTATTAATCTAGTGAGAATTACTAATAATTTAGCTAAAACACCTTTACCTTCACATTGCTCTTCTTCACACTTATTCTAAGAAAAAGGACATGTAATATTTTATATCAATTATTATTATCACACTTTTGGACAGAGTTATACTGTTTGGTTCCAGTTCAAACACAGGAATATCCTTCTTTCTATGTAAACAGGGATTACCTTGGAAGGCTTTACTGATGACAACATATCACCTTTCTATGTTTTTCCTGTTGGAAAAAATTATGCATCATGCCAAAGCCAAAGGAACTGTAAAAGTTCCCATATGTTTTTAACTATATAGAGTCCTTAAAATACAGTGATATATTTTCTTGACTATAAGCCATTTAAATGGATTCTATTTAGAAAGTCTTATTAATTTTTCATTCTGGCTATAGTCGCGTTGGTCTTGTTTTAAGAACTTTTCTCCAAAATAATAAAAATCCCAGCCTGCTCTTTATTTGATGCCTGGGTTTTTTTCTCTTTTCCCTCACACAGGACAAAGCCTCCAGCTTCTATTAAATGTTGATTTGACAGGGAAATGAATAATGGTTTTTATCTCCATCTTTAGAAATGCAGTGATAAATTTATGGTGAATGTCAGACTGTTCTGAAATGCAGCCATGGTGCACCAAGATAAAAAAATCTGCTTGCTTGGAAAAAATTATTAACAGACCATGAGAGAACAGTATATAACAAAAATAAAAGAAGATTAAAAATAGAGTCAGAATCTCATTGCACATCTTCTCATCACAATTCAATTTTAAAGATATGATATAAGTTCTGGTACATAACTGAAAATCCCCAAACTTCCTAATTCCTAACACACAGTAGTTAGGGCAAAAACTTCATGACTTGTATGCCATATATAATATATGCATGTAACAGGGATAAAACTGTATCTTATATGTGTAGGCATGCATGAATTTTTTCTTTACATATGTATGTATAATTAAAGAATTTAATTTAGTATTTCACATTAAAATCATGCCATTTACATATATCACAAATTTGCTTATGTCTCATAACAGTTCAACAGCAAGAGCTCAACAGTTAAAGCAAATAGCTGGGAGTTCATGAGTCTGTTTCAAACTAAAATCCTCTAAAAATTTAGGTGGTTTTTTAACAATATGAAATTTTGATTGATCAGAAAGTACTTATGAAAGTACAACATATGAAAAACAGGTTTCTAAAATGATTTCATTGAAATTTGGAAAGCAGAATGAAACGTAATGTGATATATTCATAGAAACATAGAATACCAGATTGAAAGACACTTCAAGGATCATCTAGTCCAATCTTTTCTGTCAAAAATGTGGTCTAGACAAGATGGTGTAGCATCCTGAGCAGCCATATCTTAGAAAAGTGCAATGTTGGATAATCCACTATTTCTGCAAGGGAAGTTATTCCAGTTGCTGATTGTGAAAAATTCTTCCCTTGTGTTCAATCAGAATCACCCCAGGAGTAATTGATAGTCAAGCAAAGGGGAGTTTAAGGGATTTTGGTACAACCCTGCTCTTAAAAGAGTTACCTTCAGCTTTAGACTTCCTGCCAAATCTGGTCTTGTTAAAGCAGACCTGCATGGAGAAGAGGTGGATATTTTAGCTGAAAACAGTGCTATGGTTTCCATGACCTTGACACAATGGTCTTTCCCTCTTAAAAATGTCAGTGTCCAGAGAAAATGATGTGATTTTCTGAATCTTGTGTAGAAATTACAGAACTCTGCAGGCCCAAATTGAGCTGGGACTGTCATAAGCATGTGTTGAAATGAAATAAAGTGTTTTCCAATTTCTGGAACTATATCAATAGCCTCTACAACCTCTGCCAGAGGAAGCAAAATGCTCTTTTAACAGTAGCTAAGGAATAATATGAAGAAAGTTGTAGCCTCGAGGATGGTATCAAGCTCTCAGCTTGGAGTCCTTTCCTAAGGACATACTTCATGATTTGTAGGACATGTTCTTACTCCTCCATACCAGGCTGTGATTCACAGAAGACAATTTTATCCTTTAAGAGCATTTGTTCATATTATGTGTAGGTAATAAAGTGCAAGAAATTACTTGTTCTGTTATTTCCAAAGTCAATGATTGCTGGATTGTTTTAATTCATGCTATAAGTGACCTGATTGCAGTCAGTGGAGGGGAGCAGATACATCTCTGTTGGGCCTCATTTTATCTATTTCAGAAGTTTATTGCAGAATAAGAAGAAAAGCAGCCTCACAGGCGCTGTAGTAAAGACTTCTGTGATAGTCCAGGAAAAAAATCCAGATGGACATGATAAAAGCCAGAGGCCTCTTGGTCTATTGTTAAAGTGACAGGGTGAATCTCAAATCTTACAGGGCAAATAATACAGGACTTACCCTATCCTATTCAGGATGAAAATGCAAGTAAACAGCTTGTTTATGCTGCCTCTGCCTGAGCTACTGACATACTGTCTCTAGTTTTTCTTTTCTGCTATTAAGTTAAATATGTAATGCATATGTTCTTAGCTGCCAACGCCTATAGAAAAGGAAGGTGTATTCCTTTTTGTGTGTGTGTGTGTGTGAGAGAGAGAGAGAGAGTGGTCTGTCTTCTAGCATTTATAAATAATTCTTATGAGTGCTTTCTTCATCAGTTATCAATCAATCTGACAATCAGTAAATTCACCTGTTGTTCTTCCTTGCACTCCCAGATCTAGAGAATTAATATATTCACTGGTGGAAGGGAAAAATTATGAAATTGATTTTACTCGACTACTTTATGAGTGAAATAAATAAAGGAAATAAATGCATTCAAAATAATATATTTATTTGCTGCTGTGTTTGCCATGTAATCACCTCATTATTACCTATGTCTGGATGGATTAGCAACAGAGTATTTCCCTAAATTAAATAAAAGTGTTCTGAGATTATATATTCTCCTTCCTGTCCCTTTGAACATACCTGCACACCAGATTACTTTTCCTACTTTAAGGATTCTCTCCTAGTCAAATTGATTAGGAATGTAACTGCTAATCTTTGGAGGCACCAGATGCCAATAATTCTTTCAACAGTGCAGTGGTAAGTACTGCAGCTGGAAATTTGCTGTTGATAATGCATACAACTCTCTCAGAATGATAAATTTATACTAAACTCATAAAATCCCATCTTCTCCCATTTTGTAGTTCAGCTGAGGAGTGAAAATACTTCAGCCAAATATTTCAGGCTTGTCTCTGAAGCATTAGATCCACAATTTAGAAAAAATCTGCTGAATACACAAAGCTCATAATGACTTCAATAATATTCTGGATTTCTGGTACTTCTTAAGATTAATTTGCAATTCAAAACTTAATTTCAGGCGACTATATTTTTTTAAAAAAGTCTGTTTTCATAGAGAAGTCTGCCAGACTGGCTTGTGACTAAGGTATTTCCCAAAAGGCTGCTTAGCATTTGTGTAGTAGAAAAAGCTACAAAGCACTTAGGAAAACATGAATCACTATATTTTCACCCTCTGTTTCATTAAATCCCATTTCAAAGTTACTGTAAGTTGAACATTTTCCCCCTCATTCTTGACACCTTCCCCTTTCTATCCAATAGAATATTTCCTCTTAACATGCATTTTTTTCCTTTGTCCATATACACTTATTTTTGAGATTCTACTTTTCATTCAGTTTTCAGTTCTCCATGTTGAACTTTCTATGGCAAGAGAAAAAATAGTATTTAATATTTGTTGAATGTTGAGGTGGTCAGCAGGCTCAGTTACTTGCAGTTGTCATAACCTCTATTACTTTTTTAGTATTTTATACAAGATTCTACAAACTACTTCATCTTTGTATCAAAATAGTTCCCACTTACAGTGTAGCTGGCTCAATAAATCATCAGTCCTATTTTGATAAAATCCCTTAGGTCACTAAATCATGAGTTATTGCTCATATTTATAATATGTATGGCTGAAAATTGGACCATTGGGACACCCTGGGACATCTAGCCATTTATATCACCAAAATTTTTAGTGCAGACCCGATATACTTTCATATCATAAGAAAAAAAGAAATGTTGATGTCATTTTGTCTTCATCTTATACAGCTAAACGTGGCCATAAAGAAAAAAATCAGCACAGATTAGATAAATACCTACTAAATAATTTTACTCTTCCTCCTACTACTAATCATCTAATAAATATCTCCAGAATCTCCACCCAAATTCAACTGATCAAGTTGTGCTCTTAAAGTTCTCTCATTATCATATTGTTTAGTTGCTATCCTACAGTTTGGTTTATGTCATTATAAATTAAAATAAAGTAAAACTGATATTTCATAAAAACATTTGAATAGAAGTTTGAAATTAAATATAGGGATGGTATGTATCATGACAGGTAAAAGAATTATAAAAAAAAGGCCACATAAAATCAGACCTGCTCTGCTAAAGTTAGCCTGTCTCTTCTTTTAAGTAATTTGCAAGTTCCCATGAGAAAACAATCTTGATATGAAAACTCGTTAGCATAACAACTTATTCCAGTGTTGAAAAGCAAATGCACCTGCAATAACAAGGGATCTGCCCCATTAAAATCAGTAAAGAAAATATGTAAACAATCCAAGAATAGAGAGTTTTGATGGACAAGTAGAATACCTTTTACTAACCAATACAGTAATTGGCAAGAAAGCTATTAACCAATTAAAGTTGCCCATGATTTCTGTAAAAACTGTATAAAATGAGTTGTGATAATAAAAAATTGGCTTTTCCTGCATGAAGATAATGGAGTCTTGGCTAACATTACAAGAGGTATGTTCATCAGCATAACAGTAATGATGACATTTGCTTTTACCACGTAATACACTGCACATGGAAAATAAATGATATTAGTGAAAAAAATCAAATCATACTCTATTTTATACAATTCTTCTCCTATTGTAGATATGTGTATGGTTGCAGTGGAGAAATAGGATGTCTAAGAATAACCATAGTAGGGACCAAAATAAGCTGAGCCATCCGTGATGGTTGATCTTAAAAAATAATCTGTTTTCACGTGAAGTTCTGTAGACAGCATTAGAAATGTGAAATAGCCAAAACTTCAATTTCTAAGTTTTTAATTAATACTTCTTATGATCAATCATGAAAAGTAGAAATCTTATAAAAACAGCACCTACAGACAATCTTTCAATGTCTGTAACATCTTAATTTTTTTCTAAAATAATTTACTTATTTTTTCTTCTTTGAACACCGTACAATTTTTGGTCAGTATCAAGTACTTTCCGTCGTTTTAGATTAATTACCTCACTAATCTGACTGATGTGTCTCAGGATATTCAAAGCTTCTTAGGATCAAGTTGTGGTTTTCCTGAGATTCCATTTTAAATCTCCAGTGTACTTTTTCTGTAAGACCTCTGACTCCAGAGATAAAAGCACAGAAGGATTATAGGTGACAGTTAATCTGATAAGTATTTTGGGTTTAATATGATTGCATATTTAATACCCATGCATTTAATTCCGCGTTATATTAGTATGTAACTTTATTTTCCATACTGATGTTATATCTTGAAAAAATAGTTGCTAAATGACATTATCTAGATAATATTTTCTCTTCTTCATATCCCCTGAGCTTATGTAAAAATCTAGTAGTAGAGGATTAATTGTATTTCATACTTTCTGATTTAAAATTGATATTTCACTAAATGGTGAATTTATAGATATCCAAATTGTATCATTTTCAGCCTCAGATTGCCTATTTTGATTATGTCCCAGTTTCCCAAATGAAGCCATGCTGAACATGATCTAAAGCCTATTGAAATTAGTGTGAAATATTTCATTATTTTTGATGAATTAATTTATCTTAACACTTAGAAAAATACCCTAAGCAAAATTTTTCAGTTGAACAAGCCTTCTATGATTCTATGTTTAGGGTTGCATTTTGGGTTTTTTCTTGAAGAATTAAAATTTTCCGTTTTTTCTAATTATCTGAGAATCACTAGACTGAATTACTTTAAGGGTATTTAAATGTTAAGTCTATAAACCAAAATCTTTGAAGAAGGGATACAGTGCAGATGTACCATCCTAGTGAATTAAAAAAATATTTTAAACCCTATTTTGCATACATATGTTATTTTTCTACACTGCATATGAGTGTTACATTTTGTATTAGAGAATCATGTTAACATATCAGTCTGGCTCAACATTATACCACAATACCAAATAAAAGCCCATTTTATCAACAAACAACGCATTATCTGTAGTGCATTAATGTGATATGTATTTATGTCTTCAAGGTTAAATAAAGTCAGTTTAATACATTTTGCTTTCTATTTCCTCCTGCAGTGTGAACTTGCCAAGTTGTTTACACTGGAATAACATCTACTTTAGTATCCCAAATCAAACTTTTACTTCTGATTCCATCTTTTCCAATATGAAATACAATGGACAATTTAATCAATTTCTTGTTTATATCTGCTAGATTGAAGTTGTTTCTTTGTCTTTCAGATCTTTTTTATATTAATAGATTAAATTTAGAACATGGGTAATGATAGAAAAATGACATGCACTAGAAAAAACTAAACTAAAAAATTCTAGTGCCTCAATGGAGTAATTAATTAGCTATTTCAGTAAGTCACAGAAATGGAGCAGTGATTTTTCAGATGTGTAAGCAGAGCTTTTATATGTTTCTATCAAATACAGGATAAACTCTAATTTTTATACCTGACTCTATCAAAACATTTTACAGATTGAGTAATATAAATAACTTCTGTGTCTTAGCCTTGTCTCCTCCCACCTTCTGCAAAAATTAACCCTGCTCTGTCTGGAAGCAGAACACCTGCATGTTGTCTTTTTAGGAGTTTTCTTTACGTAAAAGAAAGGTTTGGAGATAGCAGGGCTCAGAACCAATCCACCAGAATAATCTATCACAAATAAGGGAGAACAATTTACCGTTGCCATGAAGCATATTTATCTTTTCTTTAATATAGCAGTACTATAATTACAGATTAGTTGAGTATAGATTGGAATATGTTAACTTAGAAACTTGAAGATACTTAATGGAAGATATATGTCTTAAATATAGATAAACTATTAAATCAATGGAATACAGTCCCTCAGTTTAATCTGGGGTCATGCATAACATATATAGTTAATATATTAAATAGTAGATTTTTCTGATTTGAATTTTATTGAAGCTTGTGCTTTGTCATTTCAGCTCTGTTCAAGTGTAGCTCACCACATACACAACTTTGTATGTGTTTTAAGGGAAAAGTCCCATTTCTGAGATGGTTGCAACTTGACAGGTAAATTAGAAGCTTAGCAAGTCATAACTGAAGGCTAAGATTTCATGGGTTGGATGTTCAATGTGTGATCCAGCTAAGTCAGTAACAGGATAAACAAACCACGTTTGCAGTACATTAGTAAGTTTCTACACTTTGCAAAAGATCTTTCAGGATGATCCCAGTTATCACTGATAACAGCTTTGCTTCATAGCGTAGATATTTTCAGACAACCTGGAGATTTAAACTGCCTTCTTATACACTCATTTTATTGGAGATCTGACTCTGCATGTTGACTATTTACTTTTTCATTGTCTTCTAATTCCGGAGTACTTTGGCTGCAGCTGGGACTGCAGTCAAACTGCTGCTGCTGGAAGTAGCTTTGGGTTGTCTTCTAAGCCTCAAAGGCACAGGCAAAGCAGAGAATGTTGAACTAGTTCTCCTCATTGCAATACACAGCACTTCAGTAAACATTGCAATTTTTAAATTGTATACTCTATATTCCATATTCCATATTAAATAATAAGAAATTCACATGCATTATTCCCTTGAATGAGAATACATTTCATACTCTAGTAAGGCTTTTTCATTTTCATTTAGAGTTTTTTCATTCTTTATACTGGTACCTTTTTCACTTGATTTCAACCGTAGTTCTTAATTGACTTTGAAGGCTATATGGTATTTTTATTCTTACTATATTATAGAAAATGTCTCAATGTGTCAATAAATATCAAATGTAGGAGTAACAACGCTAAGTATGAATCAATACCTGAATCTAAATGTCACAGCTGTATAATCTAACACTTCAATTTTATTTTAGTAACAAAAAATATGTAAATTACAAAGTTGGCATTAGTAATAACTTTAGCAATGAGGGAAATAAAGAGAGAAAATGTGACAATCTGAGACAGCTGTACAAAGAAAAATTAGTACAGGATAAAAATAAAAATATCCTAAAAGTGAGCAAAATTGTTACTGAGCGAAACAAAACACCATCAAATAAGAACTTTTCCTACAAAGGCTCTTGTTGTTTCTGAAACCCAATGTTAATTACATTAGTAATCAGCTATAATGTGTCAGCTTAGATCTATTTTCTCTTAATTTTTTTTCCAGTTTACACAGTATGATTAAAAATACATTTTCAAACTACTTCTATAGCAAGGTTAATAATATCATGGATTGTGGATGGAGCAGATCATTGTAATAATCCTTATTTTACCTCCTATAACACAAGTGAATGGGCTTTCATTTTAATGTTCTGATACTTAAATCAAGTTTCCATAGATTTATCTTAATCAGAGAATGGAAATAAACATGAGCTATAATTTCTGTGTATGCATCCTGGCATGCCATATGTCTTCAGTGTGAAAGTCCTTGACTTTTGCTACTTTATCTCTTTTATTAGTGAATCCAAAGATTAATGGACATATTTGTGCATAGGTGAATAGCTCCCAGAGCATGCACATACTTCTACCTCATTAACACAGGCTAACTCAGTAATGCTAGAATATGTAATAGTTGATATATTTATTCATCTCGGTGTGCAAACATCCTGTCATTGGAGTTTATAAATTAAATTATTGATCTTTCTTTTTGTGTGTTATCTTTTTCTTTTTGTAAAGATCTGTGAAATACTGTTTGAACCTCCTATCTTATGAATATCTTCCACTTGCAGATGAAAAGTGGTCCTCTAGCAAGTATGAGCAGCATTGCTGATCTTTTGTTAACATGTTGGATATTTGTTTATCATGGTATAACCAGTGTACAGCTACAGATATCTCACAGTCTTTGTCTGACACCATTTCTCACAATGCTCCATCCATGAAATCTCATCACACATCTTTGGCAAGTGGGTCATTTATCTTGTATGATAAGAGACTGCTGTTCCTAACTCTTGGAGAGCTTTGAATCAGTGATGAGTGTAACTCCAATATAAATACCAGCAGCCATAAACAGTTTATCTTCGTATGATAAAGTATCTCCCTGCAAAATTAAAGAATATCACAAGTCAGAACATGATTAGATTTCCATTTTTTATGTTACCATCTGCAAGTACTGCAAAGTTTTGAAGTGGGGAAATAAAATTATTTCTGTGCTGAAAGTGACTGATTTTTCAAACGTTACAAAATGTGCATGTTACAGGATCATACAGTTTAGGTTTCTGCTGTGTTCTTTTAGGTATTTCATCTTCTAAGGCCTTGCTTACTTCTTTGGCCCTTGATTCAGAGAGTCATCGTGATTTACAACAGCTGGAGCTAAGCACTTACCATTACTTTATCTGTGGTGAAAACTCATTTATATTTCTCTTTTTTACTTCTGGAAATGAACACCTTCATACAGTGAAAACTGTGATTATTGTAAAAGGAGGTATTAGTGCTGCATGAATTTAGCTGAAATATGTGTTTTTCTCATGAATAATTAAAAGACGGTGTCTTGCCCAGACATATCCAAATACTGGAGTTTTTCACACAAGATCAGACATGGTTGTTAAATCACAGTTTATTTTTCTATTAATCTATCTCATCCTTTGGGCTATTCGTGCTACAGTCAGTTTATTTTCACCTTTGAAGACTAAACCTTAAGTTTCTAGTATGTAATTAAAAGGTTAAGGAAGCTGATGATATTCTGCTCTTTTGCTGGAAAGAGGGTATTGAACTTTGATATGTCTCTCAATAATAAATACCCAACTCTTCATGTGGCTATCTACACTGAATATCACTGTATTTCTCTCGTGTTGGAATTAGAAAGTGGAAATAGAAACCAAGAATTCTTGAATTTTATTTATTGATTAGATAAAATTTACTCCATCTTCACCCTTGAGAAAGTCACTTACCTATTGAACATTTTTTTAATGTACTTCCCCTACAGTGTGGGCAGTGGTAATTATTTTTTTACAAAGTACTATGACAGTGAAAGAGTGTGCTCATTACTTTATTTGCTAGCATCTTTATTTTTGCCAGAGACCTGTCTATAAATATACAAGGGTTTTTTGAGTGTGAAATCAGTGAGCCAGAATTACTTAAGTTGTGCCTTGCTGATAGAATTGATAGCATGAATAGGATTTTCTAGCAGAAGACATGATGTGGGAAAAAGTCCCATAGGAATCAACACAGTAAAGCTGTTTAATTCATATTTGAATAAAGATGAGGCAAGCTGTGAATTTCAGGTTTTCTATCTCAACAATTTGAAATTGCACTTTTTTTTGTTTTCTCTGTAAAATCCTTCCATCTTCTGCATCTTGGTTATTTGAAGAAGAGACTGTTACCCACTTGTTACAAGCTCAAAGTATTTCAAGTCAATATTCCCTCTTTGCCACAGAGAGGACAGTTTAAATACCAGAATTAATTACAAATCTTGTGTGCAGCAAGGATTATGATAATCATTACACGACTAAAATTTTTTTCATGTCCCTTCTTCATCTTTTAACATGCCTTTATCTTCAATTCACACACCTGAATGCTTTTATAACAATAGTAGAACAGGATGTCTCTTTTTCCTCTGTACAAATATTCAATACAACTTCTCTGGGTTGTTATTTTATTGTTATTTTTATTGTTATTTTCTCCTTACTTTCAGCATTTTCCCCTTCATTTTTATTACATTTTTATTGCTATCTCCCTTTAATGTTACCTTCTTCCAAATCCTTTCTTTTTTTTTTTTTTTATATGCTTTCTTCCTTCATACTCACAGCTCTACCTTCAGAAGTACTGAACCAAAATAGTGAATATTAGATTTGTTTTGAGACTGCACAGTCTGAAAATATCCAATTATGTTTCCTCTTGTAAGGCTTCAGAGCCCAGGATTTGTTTTTCAAGTAGCTCTGTCCCACAAAGCTATGATTTCACTTTTAACACAGATGACTTTATAAAGTTCACATGGCTCCTGTGGACCACAATTTGGAGAAAAGCTGCTTGCATTGCAAAACTCACAAAATCTTACTCATGAGCTGATCCACTCTGTGGAAGGCCCAAAGATGAATGGAAGGATCTGAGAATAGATGCACAAGGGTGTAGTGATAGGACCAGGTGGAATGACTTCCAACTGAAAGAGGGCAGATTTAGGTTAGATATTGTGAAGAAAAGCATGACTGTGAGGGTGGTGAGACACTGGAACACATTGCCAAGAGAAATCATGTTTTGTACATACAAATCATGTATGTACACAACCCTGGAAGTGTACACAGCCAGGTTGGATGGAGCTTTGAGTAACCTGGTCTGGTGAAAATTGTCCCTGTCCATGAAAGGCAGGTTAAAACGAGGTGGTCTCTAAGGTCCCTTCCAATCCAAACCATTCTATGATTCTATAATCCTCTGAAAACAACACTACTCCTGGTTTCTGTACTTAGGGAAATATTTGCAAGGATTGTGAGCTCAGACACAAGCTTTAAGGAATTACAGAAGTCCAGACAGGAATTTGAATGACTGGATCACCACAGCCAAAATCCCATCTGGTTTATGTGGTTTGGCTCTCTAATTAATCTTATTCTCTAGATGAGAAAATCTGGAGGAGTAAAAAGTTCAAAGGATCACTCAGACTGAACAAACCTCACCACACAGGTACATATTTGGTTTTTAAGGTGATGTAGTGTTATTTGCTAAGGTCTTTTCTCAGTCTTCACCTGTTCTCTATGACTACACTGAAAGGGCTAGTTTTTTATAAAACAACTTCTGCCTAATATTTACATTTTAAAGAGAAAAGTTGGAACAGAAAACATTCATGGTATGAAATATCATCTTTTCTTTGGTCAGGAGAAAGTTATTTTTCAGCATGTCCATTGCTCTCCATAGTTTGGACTATGAGCAGTCTAGGCATTTGACATCCAGAGTACCTGGAGATTGTTAGCATTAGGAGGTAATTTGAAAGTAGTTTCTTGCAAACTGTCATGATTCAAATTTGTTTTAAGACAGATTAAAGATTTTCTGCAACAGCTGAGTAGGAATTATTCCTGCTGTAAACTATAAGCACACTAATTCAGCAAATTTTATTGAGTAATCTATGAAGGTCATAAATATGCACATACTTCAGTGAAGGATTTATATGACCAATCTTTTGACAAACAGATTGCTGCGGGATCCTTTCTGTTCCTGTCAGGAAATATGTTTGCTTGGGAATTGATACAGAGCAAGAAAACAAACAGTTTTTTACACCCCAATCATAATTTGCAGGCTTAAATTATATAGCTCTGCAGAAATATCTAAACCCCACTTGTTTGTTTTACAAACAAGTGGACAAAAAACCACAGCTACAGATAATCAGTTCACTATTATGTCTGATATTCTTCAAAGATGAATTACAATGCAAGTCTCCTGTCCCACCACAAAGTCTAAATGTCTGTTACATGCATGAGAACCAGCTATTAAACAAAATAAATAAACCAAAAAGTGCCAAAAACCCCAAACCAAGCCAAACTCAAGCTGAAGCAGTAGTTCATTCCTGTAAACTCAACATAAACCCTGTGAAAGTCAGGTTCACAATCCATCAAAATATGAACAAGGCCACCCTAAATTAACATAAGGGCTTGTCTTGATAACAAAGCCTAGATATTTAATATAAAGCTACCTAAAAGGTACAAAACTGTCACAAAGTTTAGAGGCACCTGTTAGAGGATGCAATGGGCAGAGAATTTTGAGTCCTGAATAGCAGGATATTTAAACATGATCGAACATACATTTAAATTCACTTCTTACACAGATTGCATATGCTCATAGCTTTTTATTGGGTCAGGGAAGGTGCACTCAGCAGCACCTCCACAGAGGCCATCTGCTGCTGGAATCTCTTTTTCAAAGTGCTTTGCCTCCCAAAACACTGGTGTGCAAGAGGGAAGGCATTCCCTGACATTCATTGAAGGCTTCCAGCTGAACTCCTAAACACCCCTGAGAACCATTCTGTCTTTTTTACCACACCCGAAAGGGAATCAGTGTCCTGGGAGGTGGAACTGCAGTCTCTTCCTGGTAGGACTACAGTCAAATGACACAGTTAGGAAAAGGTCATGGTTTGTAAATTCAAAAGATGTCCATGCATAGCAGTTCAATTATTTGACACTTTTCACTGGTTTTGTCTTCTTAAAATAATGCTGTAAAATCAACCAATCATTCATTTGAATAAATAAAAGTTTTTAATGCATATAAAATTACATATATATTATGACACCACAGAAATTTTTATTTTATTAATAACTGTAGTGTTTTTAAGTAGTTTATTACTGAAATATCTCTGAAACTAAGAAAAAATATCAGAACACTTTTTTTCCCCCTTTTTTTTTCTGTTTTTTCTTTTTTTCTTGTTGTTTAATATGTACTGTGGAAGACTGTATTAATAGTATGACTCCCAAGATTGCATAGAGTACACCAATATTTAGCTAACATTGCATCAATTACTGGCGAACAAAAAATTGACAAATTCTGGACATACAATACTACTGTGAATGACAATTAAGGATATGCCAAAAAATTACAAACAGAGGCAAAAAAAAAAACTGCTGAGGATTTTTTTGTTTCTCTCTTAAATCCACTTTGATTTAAGTGTGGGAGGAGAAAAGCATAGAAGGACTTTCCAAACTATGGAAACTGTATGGAGGAATTTGTTTTGATTACACACTCTATTTAATCTCAAATTTTTACAGGAGATACTTCTGAAAGGTATTCAGAAACACGTATTTTTAATGAGCTATAATCTGTGTTAATGAACATAGTTTTTGGCAAAAAATATTAAAAATCAAAATCCCTCAGGCCGTGCAATGAGCATCCAGTATTTTACAGCTCAGGAGAAGGCAAATGGCATTCTTATTAAAAATTAAAATATAATCATAAGTACCAGGAATGTTCAAAGGCTTGAAAAGTACTGTGGCAAATTTCTTTACCCACATCTAAATAATCAGCAGGATTATTTCATTAATTACAATTTAAGCATCTGATTGCAATATGCATGCTGAAAAACTAGTAAACTAAGCTAAGATCAGTTTTACTTTAAAATATGCTGATAAGAAAATTTTTTAAAAATCACCTTAGAAAGTAGTTTACTGAAAAGACAAAAAAACCTTACATCTGTGAAGTGAATCATGTCACAAAGTATAAATGCCTGTGGGATCAGAATAATACAAAACTTACTGGTAGCCACAGTGTAACAGTATAAGATAGGACTTCCATATTATAACAGTATGGTCAGAGATAAAATAGTAAGTTCTGAAACAGCCTGGGCTGCCTCTTTGCATGCACATTATTACAAATACTGCAATTTTCAAGCTGTTTTCCCAGAGATTATGCTTACTTTTAAAATAATTTTAATGTGTGTGAAATGTCTTTGGTATTTTTAAATCCTGGCTAATTTGCATTATGCTGAAACATGTTCTCTGCTTAGGATGCAGGGAGACCTGACCACAAGTCCATGGGCAGATGATCAATTTGTGCTCTTTGAGGTGGCCCATTATAAACAGAAATGACCTTTTAATAATTTGTCAGGAAATCATTTTTTTATGTGCTACTTGAAGTGCTCATAAACCAGGATATGACAGGACAAAAATAATCTGCTGCTACAGAAGGAAAGATTCTGATACATTTATCTGGTCTAGTAGGATTCCTCCAACCTTGTTTTAGGCATCAGCAATATAGTTGCCTAGGCCTAAGCATTAAATCTGGCTGACTTGAAAGTCATCTGAGGGAAACCTTTATTTGTAAGTTATGATTTATCTGACTTATTTTAGTTCTGTGTATTCAGATGATTTAAATTTTATATTCCAAGGGGTTTTCCTCCATTTATTTTAATTTCATTATAATACTTTGTGATTTTTCTAGCAAGTTTGTAACAAAGCAACAAATATTTTATTTCCCATTTGATTTCAAATCAAATGTTACAATATTATTTTTGTTTGCTGCTTCAGATTGCATACATATGAACTAACAAATTAGGTATTCATTGCTAAGAAAACCAGCCCTTGTTTAATCATGTGCTTAAGAACCTGGTTTTGTTTTCTGTCTGGCTCTCCAGAAGTACTGTGGTAGGGTGTGATGAAAGATAAGTGTGGAAAGAAAATCTTAAAGACTTCTTTTGATGGAACAACAACATTTAAACTACATGCCATGAAAGCAACTTCTATTTTATTCAGAGCTGGAATATGTTTGAATATTTGATCAGCTTCATTACACTTGGTCTAGTTTTCTGCACACAAGAAACACACATATTTAAAGTCCTTTTTTTTTTTTTTCTGTTTTAAGAAAATGAGAAACAACAATGCAATACAAAATAAAATTAAGGTCCTTAGTCAACAAACAAGACATTATGAACTAAAGCTACATTTACATTATTACTGGAAAAGAAGAAACAGAAGGCAGGAATACACTATGAAAGAATGCCCATAACTAGCTGATAGCTTTTAGCTCTTAAGTATAACTTTCTCAGACTTTAGGGCATGTATGCATGTTCCCCAAATTTGTTCTCTCCAAACTGTTAAATAAACTCATATGAAATGAAAAACGTTAAAATAACTGCAGATGTCAGCTTGCTTTTTTTTCGGGTTGAGTTGTGACAGCAATGTCTATTTTCTTAGTGATTTGGATCTTCATATGTTAAAGTTAACAATTGTTGGGATAGAGATATTTAACCACAGATTATCAATTTCCATTTAAGCCAGTAGAGCTAGGACAACTTAATTTATCTGAGGATTCCCAGAAGTTCATAAGGAGCTATTACAGCAAATCTGGGGACTGAATCAAGTCCCTGAAGCGTGTAATGAATAGATATAATAAACTCAAAATAGAAATCTCCAGGCAAATTAGTTATAAACAGTTCCATATTGATAAAAAAAGAAATGAATAGTAAAACACTGTAGAAACAAATGAACACAATGAACTAGTAAAAAAAAATGTAGAATTACTCACTGGTTTCCTGTCAAACACCCAGTTGGTAGTGGCACCAGAGGGGAGAGAGTTTTTTCCTTTGGTTTTCAGTACCAAATATCAGATACTCTACTCTAACTTTCCCATTTTGCTTTGCAAAAGTGTAAAATTTCTGCTGTCAAAATTAACATAAAAGTCACAGCAATGAAGCAGTTAAAACACTGCTGGGAATATATCAATCAGATGGAGCATTTAGAAAAACATTAAAATTTTATTTTTTATATCCTCTCCAGGATATATTTTACAAGAAATTCTGTTTGTTGATAAAACCACTCCATCCAAGGGACAAATTGAAGCCATATTTCTCTCAGAGTGTAGTTTTGATCTCTGGAAATGGAGTTTTGTAAATAAAGAATAATTGAGAACTTTTCATTCTTCAACAGTAGAAATTAAATAGTTGAATTTTCCCTGACACTGAAACCAAGTATTAAAGTTTTCTGAGCCTAGCACCGAACCTTTGAGTATGTACTGAAAAAACCTCAAAACAACTATTTCCTATTTTCTAATAATGCCACCTGGAAAAATTGTTATTTTGGCACTAAGTATTAATGCCCTCTTCTAGTCATGTTCCAGAAGCCGAGAAATTATATTTATCCATCAATGAAAACTGATTATGCTCTGTATTAAAAAATATGAAATGTGCATCTGGTTATCCAGCAACTCAAATCACCTGCCACATCTTCTCATGAACTTTGGCAATTACTTGTCATTCTATTGAAAATCTTCCCCTACTAAGGAGAAAGAAGGTGAAGAAAAGGTAAATAGTGGGTTGATGATGGCAGAAACAAAGCTCCAGAAGTCATGGCTGCAGATCTTTATTCTCAGACACAAAGTTCCCTGGCCAAGTGACTTGAGGATACAGGTAGCTTTTTTGTACTTTTCTTTTTAAGTGCAATGCAGATTCTCTGAAATTCAATCAACAGACAGGATATAATGTTTGTACAAATTTCAGAACTATTATTCTCTTATGAACTTGGGTATTTCATCCCAAACTCAATTAATTCCAAACCAAAATATGTGCCTCAATTTAAGCAGATATGTTGGCTTTAAGCCTTCAGAATTCATATGTGTGTGCATGCTTAAATTTACAGTTAAAATCAGTATTATGATCCAGAATTTAGAATTTGGGGCATGAGTTCTTCTTTTTCACAAAAGAACTTTTTTCAGGTCCCCCTCAATACTTGCACTACTGAAAACTAGATAATCCAAGTGAAAAAAACACTTTGTTTTTACAAAGCTCGCTTTTCTGTTTAAATATATTTTCCTGAGAAGAAAATTTAAGCAATACTAAAAAAAAATCCAAACCTAGGAGGCAAATATTTTCCATTTATTCTTTCAAAGTGCCAGGAAAATTAAATTCCTTGTCTTAATGTATTGGGTTTGTGTGGCAAAGTTTTTGCAGTGAAGGGCTGGAAGAGTGACTTCTGTGAGAAGCTGCCAGAAGGTTCCCCCATGATCAACAGAGCCAATGCCAACCTGATCCACAACATTGGGGCCCATCAGTGATGGTGCTTCTCTGGGATAATGCATTTAGGAAGGAGAAAGAGGTTACAACTGGAGAGAAACAACTGGAGACAGAGAAGACAGAAGTCAGAACATATGAGTGAAAGAGCCCTGCAGACACCAAGGTGAAGAAGGCAGAGGAGGTGCTCAAAACATTGGAACAGGGATTCCTCTGCAGCCCAAGGTGCACACAGCCCATGGGGAGGCAGCTGTGCCACTGCAGCCTGTGGAGGCCCACACTGGAGCAGAGATCCACCTGCAGCCTGTGGAGAGCCCCATGTCCCAATCACCATGTAGTGGTCAGACCCAAAGATCTCGTCTTTTCCAACCCAAAATATTCTATGATTCTATGGTACAGACCCAGATGTGTGGTAGGTGTGATTTAGAAATCTTAGCAGTCAGGAGCACTTGAGTAATAATAATATACTTCTCAGATTAAACACCATATATAAAACTATGCATTCCAAATAACACTGATATGTGACTTGAGATATCTGAAGGCATAGTAGGGAGGATATCTTTTCATTTCAACAAGAACCACTTCCAAGTCCCAGTCAGCAACAAAAACAGGCAATGTACCTTTCCCCACATACAATGCAGTACTCCACTTGTTAAAACAAATGGGCTAAAGGCAAATTATCTAGCTGGAATAACTAAGTCCCACTAAATGAGAAACTGGAGAAAGTATGATTTTTGTACAAAATAATAGACACATTGACATTTTTGTACCCAAAAGACATCAACCTCTTCTATTCCTTGAATGATAAAAGTGCATCTAGAAGAGGAATTGGTGTGGCGACATTCAATGTACTTCGTAGCCATAAAACCTGAGTCTGGCTACATTACAAACTAAGATATTTATCCACAGCTGTCAGTCACAAATCCAGTGTAATTGCTCAGACAGTAAAAAGGGGATTCATATGTCAGTAGCCCTGAAGTCTCTACTGCACTGTATTGAGACAGTTCGTTAAAGAATCATTTTGTATACCTACCTATCTGTCATTTCTTTTAGGTTATTACTATAAGAAGCTGTTCACCCAAATGAAATAAAGCTCCTGTAAGATTTTTCTTATTTGTAGAGTTCAGCAACACAATGAGTTTCTCCTCCAGAAGGCACTTCTCTGGGACATTGAGAGAAGGAATACAAAAATATTTGTATGGATTCATCTTGCAAAAGAGACCAAATGCATGCCCACTTTTGCAGCCATAAGGTCAGTTCTGGGTTTGGTAAAAATTTGTGTCAGATTTGGTGTGATGATAATTCTGTAGGAATCTGGCACCTGTTGCATGATTCTGGAAAGGGCCACTACTCAAGCTGCCTTAAAATAGCCAAGTATTACCTTCTATTTAACACTGTATCCCCATAAATGTCATTGATTCCTGATGATTCTAACATCAAAACAAACAATGAAGTTTTTATTTTCTTTATGACATGTAAGGTCATGAAAACTTAACAATAAGATTCTGAGAAGGAATTCTTTCCCAACATCACATTTTAGTATTTTTGAAAGTGTCTCTTTATAGAAAACAATGTTCTTTTTCTTCTTATTACAGGAAATCAAAGCTGTAACTACTAAGCTCTGGTCCAATAACAACATCTCCTATTTTCAGAAATGTATGCTACAGTACAAGTAATAAATACAAAGAATTGAGAAACTTTAGGTTCTTTGAGCTTTGAAAAGATTTAGTGAGTTATTTTTTGGCAATGGCACAGGATACTTGTTTTTTCTTGGAGCCTTTGAAGTATTCAGACTCTAAACAGGTTAATGTTAAGTCAGAATACAACCTGAATCCTGTCTAAAACACTTTTATGTTTTGCCCACATTCTACCAGCCAGAATAACATCAGTTTAAAACAATCTTTGGTCACAGTTAGTAAAGAAAAGCAAGTCTATTTGACTTACGAAAGCCAGTATGATTTTTCTTCGAATTATTTTTCTCTTTTACTAATATTTTAAGAAATCAAGTCTTTTTTTTATTATTATTCCTAGAAATATATGCACAAAAATCACTTGAATACCTCCTCTTACAGGTTAAGGAGCACCAAATATCTTTAGTGTGAGGTATAGATACATCTCCTTACTCTGCAGGAAAAGGATAGGACAGGTTACACTGTAACTACTTTTTGAATGTACTAATAGTGGGAGAAGAGAGGAAACATTAATGTTAAGCAGTGGTTTGGGGCAAGATTTTTTTTTAGAGGAGAATGTATCAAGCCAGCTGTCTATTTTTTCTTTTTTTTAATTCACATATTTATGTTATGTTCAAGTATAACCTTGATTCCTAAGTTTCTGGTCTCATTTGCAAAGGAAATCAGTGCAAGAAAATATGTCACTAAATGTCTGGTAGGGACTCATCTCTTATCTCAGACTTTCTGAGCCGATCTGGGCACCTAGTGTCACACCTAAAAGAAGAAAGCTCAGATTTCATTATGTTGTGGGTTGTAGAAACAGAGATCAGTTGTCCCAGTCTGGACAGATAGAGGTGTCATGGGAAAAGTCTTTGGGAAACTACATCTTTTTTAGGATTTTTTTGAAGAACAGTGGGTTTTCTGTGTGTCTGTCTCACAATCTGTGTCCCTAGCACTTCATTTTCCCAGCTTTGGGTAAGAAGAAACACACCCATTTTTGGGAATATACATTTTCAGGCATAATTCGTACAGGGCCCAAATAAAAAAAACAAAGTCATCATATTATTCAAAATTTCTCTCTGTTGCTCTTCTATTTTCAACCTCTGGCAGCTGACAAGCTGTCATTACCTAGCACAATTCACTCTAAAATAAGAGTGATGGATGCTGTGAGTAATACAGCTATGACAGAACATAGCTCACTGTGCAGCCAAACCTGGCTGATAAACTAGGTAAGAGCTTTGGCAGCTGAACTGAGCTTCAAGCCATCCTAGCAAGTTCTGAGGACTGTGACATGGCTCTACTTTATCTATCACAGCCTCAGGGCTGTACAATTGTTCCCAACCCTGCTCAAAATCTCAGCTGTCCTCTGTGTTGTCAGCTGCTGCTGCTGCCTCACTGAATTCCTGCCTCACCTGAGTGCTTCCCTTGCTCCAGCCAGGCACATGATATTTAGAGATTGTGGGAATTCCTGTCTCAGAGTGGAAAATTTAAGTGGCTCTCAAGCACACTCAAATATCAAAAGCAGACATTAGAGTCCATGAGTAGAACAACGAGTAGAATTGCACTGGGCCATGGAAACTTACAATCACATTTAATGACTCAAGTTTTTTATGTTGTGACAGCACATAAGCTATCTTGGCATCCTTTTTTTCTTTTCCTAAGCTAGATGTTAGACAGAGACAAACCACAAAGAAACAAAGACTTACGCAGAGACAAAAAAAAAGTTTCTGTCAATCTAAAATACAGCCAGGTTTGAGTCTAATCTCTGTTTTCGTGTGCTTTGTATTCATCAGCTTTCCTTGCCTTTACAGTGTCCTTCTGAAAGCATAATTTCCTAAAGAATTTCTTCCTCTTTAAAGGTCAGACAGCTGGGTTTCTATCACACAAAGAACATTTGCAGAATAAGCTGTCACATGAATACATTCAAATACCTTTTACATGTGTAGTCAGTTCTTTCTCACAAAAGAGGTCAAAGTAAAGCAAGCTTTCATGGAAAGATAGAAACATTTTATGGAAATATCATTTATACTAGATCCTATACAACTGTAATTGATATAATACTCCCACCTGTAGTACCACTTCTCACCTGGAGCACTGCATCCAGCTGTGGGGTGCCTCAGCACAGGAAGGACGTGAACCTGTTGGGATGGTCCTCCGGAGGAAGGCCACCAAGATGATTAGAGAGGTGGAGCACCTTTACAACAAGAAAACGCTTTGGGAACTGGGATGGTTCAGCCCAGAGAAGAGAAGGCTCTGTGGAGCCCTTACAGAAGCCCTCCCATACCTAAATGTGGCCTACAAAGACAGTGGACATTGACTTTTACAAAAATATGGAAGGACAAGAGATATGGGCTTTAAACTGAAGGAGACTGTGTTTAGATTAGATATTAGGAAGGAATTCTTTGCTGTGAGGTGGTTGAGGCACTGGAACATGTTGCCCAGAGAAGCTGTGGATGCCCCACCTCTGGCAGTGTTCATTGCCAGCTTGGATGGGGCTTTAACTTAGCCATCTGATCTAGTGAAAACTGTCCCTGACTGTGGCAGGGGGCTTGGAGCTGGATGATTTTAAAGGTCCAGTCAACCCATGTCATTCTATGGTTCTGTGATAATTACATATGTACACTGCCATTAAAAGTAGGAACTAGAAACAAGATACAGTTTTTGAATGATCACTACCAAAGGTAACAGTAAATTTAGAAAATGTTAGGAAGAGGGACACGGTACTACATATCCCACTACTGATTTTACACAGGAGTAGCAGTGATGAGCATTAGTGGGGACAGGGCCAATATGAAAATGATCAGCAGTAGGAAGACAGGTAATTATTAAGAAGTAGACCAACCAAGTTATAACACAGAAACGAGCTGGCCTGCGAGGAGTGTGCTGCTGGAAGCCTCGAGAGAAAGCTGACTAAAGAGACAGAAAGCTGGTACATGTCAGTGTGGTATAAAAGTTCATACCTGAACATGTCAGCTGTTAATGCACACTTCTATTTAGCAGCTTTCTGTCTTAATCAAGAGTCTCCAAAACTGTAACAATTATTTTAGAAATATATCTGTCCACTTAAAAACAGAAGTAGCAACAAGAATAATAAAAATTCCACTGTCTCTTGGAAAGACATACCAATTTCTCTTGCACCCATCCAATAAACCAGTCTAAAAAGGCAAATAAGTTTATAATAGGTCTGTTTTTATTAGCTTTGAAACAATGAGAAATAAAGCAAACTAATATGCATTCTTAGTAGGATGCATAATAAAATGATAAAGACATGAAAAAAGTATGAAAAAGTGTGGATTTATTCCCTGCTTCAGGGAAAAGTTTTCCTTCTAAACAATAAAAACCTCATTCACAGAGAAAATATTCCTTCCAATATGTGTGATTCGAGCATTTTCCCATTTCATGGTAAATGAATAATGCAAAATATAAATAGGAGTGTTCCTACTGGTCATTGAAGCTGATTAATTTTTTTACCTCTTGCAAACATCAAGACCATTAGTCTGCACAACTGCATCTACTCTTCAAAACTTATGGGGCTGGGGGTGGAGTCCTATACCTCTAGTGCTGAGTTCTGAGTAAATTAAACCCTTTCTGGCACTATCAAAATAACATTTTATGCTTTGTACATTTCCAGTCCTGCTGAGAAACTGTTGTTCCTGACTCAAGGCCAAATCTGAATTTTTTTTTTTAACAGCTGGATACCCTTGTGACTAACCACTCAGGAGTGGTATTATTGTCTTCAGTGCCAAACTCCTACAATATGTAGATAGAATTGTTTTTTATTTCCTTCAGTTTCTGCTAAACTGACCTGCATTCCACTCTCCTGACTGAGGTCTTTTCAAGTGGTAATTTCTTTAACAGCAAAGAAAAATCAATTCAAATTAAGATAGGAGTGTGAGATCAAACTTTCTCATCATGTATTGCAAGCAATAAATCATTAAAAAGTTAAGAGTCCTAAATGGCATGGTATTTCATGATCACCACAGTGGCATTATATTTAAAAATGTGATAGCATAATCTGTACTCATAGTACAGGCTTTCATGTTCTGTCTTAGCCTAACCTTGAAACACCTCAGACGTCTCCAGCACCTGCCTGACTTCCTGGGCTTTTGGCAGACCTCTCTGTTGGAGCAAGCTTAATCTGCTGCTCCAGAAAATCCTCAAACCTCCTTTACACACAGGTAACATAGATACAGGATGTCATATAAATTAAATGTCTTTTTTTACTACTACTTCATGAGCACTTCAACTGTGCTACAACACATAGAAAATGGATAACAATCAGCAACATGAAATTATTCACAGTGCTGAATATAAATTTTGAATGAATCACCACAGAAACTAAATTTAAAGGACATGAATTCCACAGATTTTAAATAACCATTCTGTGATATCCAAATAAGTATGAGATTCACTGGTAATAGGTTAGGAGAGGTCTCCAAGTGCAGCTATCAAGCATAAACACATAGTTCTTCCTAACTAGCACACACAAAGGTCATAGTGAAAGGTGAGCAAGGATGGGCCTCTTATCTTTTTGAGAAAAAGTTCCTGTATCTTTTTGAAGTGGGAAAATTTGCATCAGCTGAAGTGAAAAAGACAAGCTGTACAGAATATAGACAGTTTCAACACTGTTATGCCTCTGATACACCTCTGATACCTCTGTTATGACCTGGAGATTTCTCTGAAATAAACCAAGCGGTACATTTATGCATACAACTTTTCCATGTGGTCAAAAATGTGTCTTTAGACTCAGAAGTGAAAGAAAGATTTCTGGAGATAAAATTAGCATGAAATTGTGTTCAGTAAAGAAAGACTTCTTTGCTTATTGAAGGCACGAATATAACTAAAAAAAGCAAGCTTAGCTGTTGTTGTGGGTTGACCCTGGTTGCACTCCAGGTGCCCACCAAAGCTGCTGTCACTCCCCATCTCAGCTGGAAAGGGAAGAGAAAATATAGCAAAAGGCTCATTCAGGGAGTTACCCTCAGTCACCAATTACTTTGACAGGCAAAACAGACTCAACTTGGGAAAGTTGTTTTAATTTATTACAATCAAATCAGAGTAGGGTGATGATAAATAAAACCAAACCTTAAAACACCTTCCAATCACCTTTCTTTCTGGTTCAACTTTATTTCCTATTGCTGTACCTTCTTTCCAACATCTGCACGGGGGAGTTGAGGCTGTGGTCTGTTCATCACACATTGTTTCTGCTGTTCCTTCCTCCTCAGCAGGACGGCTCCTCACACTCTTCCCCTACTCCAGCATGAGGTATCTTCCTCTGGAAAGAGTCCTCCATTAATTTCTCCAGTGTAAGCCATTCCCACAGGCTGCAGTTTTTCAGCCACTATGCCAGCTCTGGTCCCTTCCACAGGGTGCAGTCCTTCAGGAACCAGCTGCTCCAGCTTGGGCCCTCATGGGGTCATAAAATGTGCCAGCAAGCTTGATCCAGCAAGGACTTCCCTCTCCACAGATCCACAGATCCTGCCAGAAGCCTGCTCCAGCACATGCTTTCCATGGGGTCACAGACTCTCTGGCCATCCATCTCCGCAGGCATGGGGCTCTCCATGGGCTGCAGGTGGATCTCTGCTCCAATGTCAACTTCCATGGGCTGCAGGGGCACACCTGCCTCACAACGGGCTGCACCAGGGGCTGCAAGGGAGTCTCTGTTACAACATCTGGAGCAACTCCTACCCCTACCTTCTTCACTCTCCTCAAGTAGACAGCCACATGATATACTTCAAAGCAAATATTTCTGATAAGCCTCTTGTACAGTATAACCCCATAGAATAGACCTCAAAGACCTTTCACATGAGTTTATAATATTCAAAGTCATCAGTATTTTAAAAATAGTATTTTTTTACTTAGTTTAAAAACACTACAGATGAATGGAAAGAGGCACGTACTTTTTTTAGTAAAATGCTTAAAAGTTTTGTTTTGAGAAATTTTTGTTATGAATCTGCATTGCAACCAAGAATGATTGGTACATGATCAAAATTGCTGACATGCTATTTCATACCTTTTGAAGGGAAAATAATGAAGATTTTACTAGAATTTTAGTAGGGACATGAATTCTTTAAGTATCTTATAAAAGGCTATACTCAAGCATGTGAATTTGATGGGACTTAGGCTGAGTTCATTGGCAGATCCAAAGGAAAATTATTTATGAAAGTTGAGCTTTCTAGGTAACTTGGAAGCTTTCAAAGCCTTTTTTGTCACTGTGCACAAATTTAAAATCTCCAATTTTAAGACCAGATTTATTCTGCTGAGAAATTAACAGACTTCTAATGGGAAGAAAGATTATGTATTTCATAGCCTTTTCAAAGTTACTGTAGCTATTTGGAGTCACTTAGAATTTTGTACATTAGAATAATTTCCTTACAGAAACATTAATAAATGGCATGCCAGAGATATACTCAAGGGTTCCAATCCAGACCAAGTGATTCTAATGATTATCACTCAGATGTAAAAAGAAAAAAGCATGGATATTACCATCATGGAACTATGCACTAATTTCAAGATATTCAAGAAACTAGAAAGTTTAGATTATATTGCTGCAGAAACATTTCACCAGAGTCATATAGTCCAAAGACTGCATTTTTGACTTTCTTTAATATGCATGAGTTTGCACTAGCTGAAGATCAGATTCATCAGATTTGATTTCCTGTGCATTCTTGGTCTTGGTTTTAATTTAATTGCTCAGCCATAACATTACAATAAAATAGCTGATTTATAGCAAGTCCATTTCTTTTAGATGTGTAGTTTAAATTTTGTTTCCTCTAAATAGAGGCAGCCTTCTCATATAATGAATTCTCATTTACCTCCAATAACAACTAAAATCCATTAACTTCATTGAAACTAGTCATGTGTAGAACATTAAGCATGTGTATATGATTTTTGCAGAATGTATCTAATTTTACTCTCATTAAAATATAAGAGTACATTTTTGAGAAAAAAAGGAAATTGGGATAAGTTTTTTAAACTGCTCATTTTCAGCTGGGGTAGAGTTAATTTTCTTCACAGTGGCTGGTAGGGGGCTATGTTTTGGATTCATGCTGAACACAGGATTGATAACATAGAGATTTTTTTTTATTGCTGAGTAGGGCTGACAGAGCCAAGGCCTTTTCTGCTTTTCCTACTGTCACACTGGGGAGGAGACTGGGGATGCATGGGAGATTAGGAGGAGGTAAAGGTGGGACTGGTGACCCCAACTCACCAGAGAGATATTCCAGATCATGTGACATCATGCTCAGTATATAAAGTGTGTGAAAGACGGAGGAAGGGTGGGAAATTTGAAATGAGAGTGCTTGTCTTCCCAAGCCACAGCTGTGCATGATGGGTGTCTGCTCTCCTGGAGATGGCTGAACACCTGCCTGCCCACGAGAGGCAGTGAATTCTTTGTTTTGATTTGCTTGTGTATGTCTTCTGCTTTCCCTATTAAACTGTCTGTATCTGCACCCACGAGTTTTCCTGCTTTTACCCCTTCCAATTCTCAATTAGATTGGAATGCACTAGTTTGAATTTATAGCTGTTAGTGCTGTTTAGCTAGTAATGAGCAGGCTCCTGTCCTTGCAATGGGGCTCACTTTCCTTACTGTATATTAGAGTGTAGAGCTTGTTAGCAGCCACTTTTTGCTTTTGCTGCTTGCTGTAGTTCTGTACAGCTGATCACTTACTGAATTGTGCCTCAAAACCTTTTGATAACAGCCATGGCAATGTTCCTGGGCTGGCAGGTGGCCAGGGTGTTGCTTTTGTTTTCTGTGCTGCTTTGCCAGACAGACTGGAACTCCAGTGTGAACTTCAGTTGAAAGGACTGTGACATGTGAAGGAGTCCATGTTGGACCAGAGATGCACCTGAAGGCCATGCAGGGCTCCACGGCAGAGCAGGTGGATGCCTGAGGGAGGATGGGACTTGTGATCCTGTGAGAAGCCTGGGTTGGAGCAGGTTTGATGGTAGGCCTTGTGACACCACAGGGAATAGTTCGTGAAGAACTCTACCCCATGGGAAGGACCCACCCAATGTTGGAGAAGTTCAAGGAGGACTGTCTTCTGTGGGTGGGACCCCACATTGGATCAGGGGAAGCCTGTGGTGCAGACCATGTGAAGCAGCTGTCCCTCTGCAGCCCAGCAAGGACTAGGATGAGGAAAATATGGACTAGGATGAGGACAATATGGACTAGGATGAGGACTATATCAGTGGAGGGCTCCAGCACGAGCCCCTCATCATTAGTCAGGCTGGGAACAAAGGGAGGAGTTCATTCCAATGTTAAACCAGATAATCTGGCCCCAAAGGACCAGGGTGGAGGTTGCAATGGAGGGGCCTTTAAATTAAATAAGATGTGATTGGAGTTGTGTGTTACAGGAATTACTACAGCGTGTGTACTCTAATGCACTTAAATATCCAACTCATAAAGCAGTTGTAGTTTTTAATTGCAAAATATTTGAACTGTCCTGGGAGACAAGCTTATGAGTCAAGACTATCCTACATGAATTGAATTGAAGTCTGCCATGCAGTTCAAGACCAAAGGACCTGCACTGTTTTAACATTTAGAGTTCTGACAAAGTGCTGTCTTGCTCTCAGTAAGCATGATAACTTGCATTCCAGAGATTCTTGTGAGTGCCTTAGCCAGAAGTTCACTTGAAACAACAGAAATTAAACCATCTAAATTAGATGTGATTTCTCAGATGCATTGCTGAGTTGTAGCAGGATTACTGGTGTGGGCAAAGAGGAGAAAAAAACAGAAAGAATATTTTGGGACTTGGTCCAGATTTGTTTCCAATGCTTTGGGTGTTAATATTGCATAACAAAGTCTTTTAATGTCTGGGAAATTGCAAAATTTTAAAGTATTTTTTCTGACTCTTCACTGAGTAAAACTGTTTTACCATTGAATCAAAAATCTGAAGCTTTTCTCTAGCTCAGAGGTTCATACAGAAGTTGAAAAATCCACTTTTACCATACAATGAAAATGAAAGAAAATATATTCCAGAACACATCTTCAAATTACAGAAATACCATATTTGCTACAGTAAAAATATATAGTAGCTCAGGAAGGAGAGGAGGGAGGAAATTTTCCAGTTGCTGATTTGTGCATAACACAAAGGTATGAGTATATTTTAATTCTGTGTAATTTTGTATTCAGGGGAGGGAATTTAAAGTCTCCTTTTATCCAAAGTAATATTATATTCTGTATGAAAATATAGCCTGAAGGTCAGATAATGTTAAATGAGGATCTGTCTTCTCCTGCAGGCTCAGTACAGAAAGGTAGCTAGCTTTGATCTTCCAACTATTTACTCGAACTGCCAAGGTTTTTTTAGCTCCTTGAAGAGGGAGCAGATTTCAGTTACATTCATGTCAGGGGCCAAGACTGAGCCTTAACCCCAGATGGGGACTGAACTCCCAACCTTCCAGTGCAAGGATATGTTTGACTCCAGGTCACTTGCTTAAACATTGTGTCATGTACGAAGTTCCATGCATCAGACTAAATTTATCTGCTCATCTAGTTAATGCTCATCAGTCAAGCCTACACAAACTTTGATATCCAAATCACCTGAAGCCATTTTCACTTTTACAAGACACTTTTTTCCTCAACAGGTATTTTGGCTGCTGTATTTTTAGAGAAGCCATTTTTTGTAAAAGTTCTCTATTATTTTTGAGAGCACCCATCAGATGCTCTTCATAAGAGAAGCATAATCTGTTTGGGTTTAAACATTTTAAAAAAGAGTCCTCCATTTAATTCCCTCTCCATCATTCTGAAATTTTTTCCTGACTAATTCACCTTAAAAATTAGTTATGCAAATCACTTGCTCACTTGTGTACCTCCTGCTCCAATCTCTGGTCAAATGCCCTTTCTAATGCCAAGCCTTTCTGTATGCCAACCAGCTCACACTATTCTGGTCTTGCCTGCACTTCCCATACTAGCACATCTCCTAGAGTATACAGGCTTCCAGCTTAGCCTCCATCCTCAAATTCATGCTTTATGAACCTCTCCACTAAGTCCTGCTGTGTTTTGAAACAATCCAAGTGTCAGTGCCACAAGCTCATGCCAGTGAATGAAATCCCACATTTGTCGGAATCCAGAAGAGGAGAGTTTGGCCCTCAAGGGCATTGCAGCAAGATCAGCAAGAGCTCACCCTGACTCAGGAAAGGCTATGGGATGAGTCCACCAGCCATGTGCATAGCTGAAATGTGTAATGCACTGCCACACTCAGCAGTGATGTTAACTTTGCTCAGTTCTGTTCAAGAAGAGAGGGAATTAATTTTGGAGGGAAAATAAAGTGAAGATACTTTAATGACTGTGATCAAGTTGATAAATTGTGTCTGTAAGTATGGATTTCATGGAGCTACTCAGACAACACAGTTATCACATTATCAGCCATTATAACTTTCTATAAAAAACTCTTGAAAGCCAGTATTTTGCATTTTTATAAACTGAGCTCCATTCTGCTAACTAATTATTTAATTCATGTCATATAAATTAAGGTTTCTCATAATGACAGAACAAAATATAACCTTATATGGCCTTAACTTTCCCATGAACAAGTTGCATTTTTAAGGAAAAATAAATAAAATAAATCCTTTGATCAGTGAAGAGTTTTCTTATGCTCAGGAACAGCATTAAGTTACAGTTCAAACTATTACTTTCATGAGGGAGATATGAATGTGAAGAAAAATTGTACTGATCCTTTTTATTAAAAGAACTATTCATCTAAGCACTGTGTTGCAGTGTCTGAGGGCTGTAAAGAGTAACATTCTTCCCTGTTCAGCTGTAAGTCACAAGCAATGAGGAAAACCTCCAAAGATACACAAAAGATGTTGGTCAGAGTGAGTAGGATCATTATACCAACTCATACTTGGTTCAACTGGCAAAACAGAATACTGGCCAAGTCCCACATATGCCAAGAACTGAGAAAGAAGGCTTTGATGAACAGCCTACTTTTATGATTTTAATTTGTATTTATTTAGGAAATGTATTACAGTCAGCTATGTAGAACACTTTCACAATACTCTATTTCATTAGAGCTATGCTCTGAAGCTGATGCAATCTGGGCGTGAGCTAAAAAGACCGTGAAATAAATAATTCAATCAGTACAGCAAAATGCAAAATGTGCTTATTCAGTGGTTTCTTGAAAGGACAAACAAATCATATTTTGGTTGGAAGTAGTGTGTAAATTTCATTCCTTATTAAAAGAATTTTTTTGGTCTTTTTAATCTTTAAGAAATAGAATAGAATACTTTTATAGTTCCATCTATTGGAAAATACAAATTCATATTTAGAGCAGGTCATTCTGGGGATGTTGCAGGAAATGCTTGACAGGTATTCACACACTCAGAATAGACATTTGAATACTTTAATATCAAAACAGGTGAGCAATTTTCAAGCTATTTAAATGTAGCTGGCAACCATCAAAGAGAAAAGAGCAAGATTTTGTTGGTACATACTGTGGGAATGACACAATGGCACAATCACTGGCACACTGTAAAACCTTCTCTGCATTTGAGAGCAGAATCCAAATGGCAGCTATATATGTATGTACCATTAGTACAATCTGCATCATTCCACAGTACTTACAGGAACTTCCTATGGTGTTTTCAGACATTAACAAATGCATCACAGAAAGGCAGAACTGAATGCTTCAGACAAACATAAATCATATCTGATAAACATCCCTTTGAAAACATCTGTGAATGTGCCATTTCCCCCTAAATTATAGTGGTGATGGAACTCATCTAAACATCTGAGCTAGTCCCTTCACTAGATTAGACTTCTTCACAACTGATGGAGAAAAACAATTCACCTAAGATGTGCCCCTTAAAAAAAAGAAAAAAAAATTGAGTCAGATACATTCTCTCCTGAGTGCTTTCTTCAGTTGAAGGTGATGACTGATTCAAATTTAGAGCCAGGTTGAGGTAAGATAAATGCTACCTTATGTATGAAAACCATCAGATGCAAGCTCACTGACCCAGAATTACAACCAGAATTATGGTTGTAATGTAAGCCTATTCTGCAGAAATTTTCTGAAAAGGATCAGACAAACTTTTCATTAAATCAGACCTGACACCAAGGAAATAAACAGCTGGGTCTTTAATTGTTACAAAAAACTGACTTTTAGAACACAATTCACTGTCTGTGTTTCTGATAGTTTAAATCAGCTTTTTCTTTGAAGAAAATCTTTATTCCAGTTGTTCTTAGTCTGGGACTATTTTGGATAGTTCTAATTTTTTCCAGTCATGTGAATCTCTCACTGTCAGTGCTAGAAGCAGTGCTATGGACAAAAAGTCTGAATCTCTTATAGAAGACAACTAATTTTTATTTGTTGTTTCAGCCACCAGTAAGAAAAGCATATACAGAGGCATTTCTATTACACTTTGATGGTTCAGTAATTTTGTCTTCCTGCTGGTCATGTTAGCAGAATGACAAACATCTACGGCAGAAATGTTTCTGGGTGATATCAACCAAAATTAGCAATTTCTTTATTTGTGTTGCCCATGAGAGTTTCACCTAATGGGAAATACAAATAAATATTATCTAGAAAGATAAATTAAGTAATGGTTACTTGGCAATGCTGCTACGCAAAACAGTAAGGGCACTTTCTCTCTTTCTGGGAGGCTGGAAAGACACAGGCATTAGTGGTGATGGTAACCTCATTAGATTTCACAGGCAAGGGCATATTAAAATGTGTAGGTAGAAGCAGATCTAGTTCTTCACAAGAATATAAAGACCAAAACTTTGGTCACAGTTTAAGATCACTTAAAAAGCTGTCCCTGAGCAATGTAAGCCATAGGCCAGTCAGGACAGATTTCTTAAGGGAAGTGGTTTACCATAATAACTTAGTTTCACATCAGAAGTATTTGGAAAATGTAATATTAACCAAGAATGTAATTCTGAGATGTCAAAAAATGGTTTGCCTAAAGATGATTCAAATATTACTGTTGAAACAACAAGAAAAGTGAAAGAAAAAACTTAGCAAGGCTGCTGTCTCATAAGAGTGTATGTTGGGGATCCCCCATTGGTTTTAGCATCGAATGAGATGAGAAATAAATCTCCAATTTATCCTAACCTTGATCCAAAGCCTTTTGAAATCAGAGGGAAGATTGCTGTTATTTTCATGAGTGTGACCCTGGGATCATGGATCAGCACCTATAGATCACTGCTTGTGTTTGGGAAATTCCCCCTTTCCCACTGCCTGTGTACCAACCCCTGCAGAATAAAGGAAAGAGAAAAAAACATAAAGAGCTGGCTGTCATGGCATTCTACAAGGATTGACAGTGATCTGGTATTTTTCCTAGTGTCAGATGGCAGATCTCAAATTCTGGAAGGAGTGTACTATACTGTTCTTTCTTTGTTTTTCCTGATAAACACTCTAGCCATGACTAGATGGTCTCATCAAATGATCAGAAGTTCAGCTCTCTAGCTCTCTGCTCAGGTGTTGCACTAGTCAGGGGCTGAGACCTTCTAAGGACAGAGACAGTATAGCCTCTCAGGGTGACCTCTTCCACTGCCTCACTCTCCATGGGAACACCAAAGAAAAATTTCTCTTTATGCCCAGCATGACCCTCTTACAGTCTGTATTGGTTGTCTCTCTCCCTCCCACCCCACACCACTGTGAGGCACCCGGCTCCATCTCCTCAATGACCCCTTGTAGATAAGCAGGGATTATTAGCTGTCCCTGAAGCCATTCCTTTTCCTGGATGACCCAGCCAAGCTCTCCAAGCACCTCCTCACAGGGGAAGTGCTCCAATCCCACTGCCTTGGGGACCTTCCTCTGGACCTCATAATTTTTACTGATTAAAAACATTCTTTTAAGGATGTTGACTCTCTCTTTTCCCTAGAAGTTACAATATAATTTAGAAAAATCCTTTCATAAATTGTCTAAACTTCTGCGAGTGCCATGTCATTCTCTTAGGCAACTCAAACTCAACACTCTATTTGTACAAAGAATATTTAAATACCAAACTAAAATACAAGAAAATTTTAAGCTGTAATTTTAATTTATAAGCAACTATAAATTTCAAACCCATATCCATCCCATTCCAGGCACAAAACTTCATCGGAAAATGGCTGCAACTGCCAATTACACACATATTTCTACACTATACATTCCCTCAAAATATTTTAAGTTGCTACATTATTACATTGGCACTTCTCACAGTAAACCCTACCCTGAAGCTCTTCCATTCAGTTCCAAACCTGAGAAATTTAGCCACTCATCTATAAATAGCTGGTAATTTAGCTAACTGTGAAAATGCTGACATAACGTCAATGTTTGTGGGATACAGTTAAAATGAGAAAGACCCTGGATAGTGCAATCAGTGCCACTTGAGTAAATTAATTCAGTCCCTGAAGAGCTATATGGTAGCACGTAACTGTGGAATATATTTAAGGACCCAGAATAGAAATCTCATTTGAGAAAAGTGGAAAATTCAGGTAACTAAAAAATAATTAAATGAAGTGAATTATTACTACAATTAATGGAGGAAAAAACCTCTTCTTGTCACTGAAAATAATTTTTCAATTGTTAGGTCTAGGAAGAAACTACAGCAAAAACATGTTTTCTGTTGTCAAAATGCAAAGGGAATTCCCATTGTTGGGTGTATTCTACAGGCTTGAGAGGTGGGTGCACGGGAACCTCGTGCAGTTTAACAAGGACAAGTTCAAGGTGCTGCATCTGGGTTGGGGCAACCCCAGGTGTCAACACAGGCTGAAAGGTTTGAGAGCAGTCTTGCCAAGAGGAAGATGGGGGTGCTGGAGGATGGGAGACTGGATATGAGCTGGTAGTTTTCCCTTACATCCCAGAAAGCCAACTGTACCGTGGGCTACATCCAAAGCAGTGTGCCCTGCAGGGTGAGGGAGGGGATTCTGCCCCTTTGCTCTGCCCTTGTGAGACCCCACACGAAGTGCTGCATACAGCTCTAGGGTTCCCAACACAGAAAGGACATGGACCTGTTGGAGTAAGTTCAGAGAGGGCCACAAAGTTCATCAAAGGAATGGAGCACCTCTCCTGTGAGGAAAGACTGAGAGAATTGGGATTGTTCACCTGGAAAAGAGAAAGCTTCAGGGTAACTTAACTGCAGCCTTCCAGTACCTGAAGGAAATTTACAGGAAAGACAGGGCAAAGCTATTTACAATGGTATGTAGTGACAAGACAAGGGAAAATGGGTTGAAAAGGAGAGAGGGTGGTTTAGATTAGGTATTAGGAAAACAACTTTACTGTGAAGAGGATGAGGCACTGGAACAGGTTGCCCAGAGAAGCTGTGGAAGCTCCATCCCTGGAGGTGTTCAAGGCCAGGTTGGGTGGGGGTCTGAGAAACCTCATCTAGTGGAAGGTGTCCCTGCCTGTGGCAGGACAGCTGGAATGAGATGATCTTTAAGGTGCCCTTCCAACCCAAGCCGTTCTATGAATCTATGATTCTATGATATATTGATTTATCCAGGAAAGTTTTTGTAAAGGGGATACCTATTGAAAGCATTAATGATTTTACAGGATAAAAATTTAACCCTGAATTATCACCAGAAGTTAAAGAACACTGATACTAATTGAAACATTTATTAGAAGGAGGGTCAGAGGATTTGGCGTTCTTCCAAGAGCAGGAGTCTTTTCCACAATGGATGTGCAGGTCTTTGCTGTTGTGTTGAGCTCAACAGGTCAGGATGTTGCTTGTATGTGTTTTTGATCCTCCTCCCAGACCAATTAGTAGAAACATGTTGAAGAGAAATAAACCACCATTTTTTGTTCTTAATATGGCAATTGAACATGGAAGTACTAAGAAATTTATGAGCAGCCTCATCTCTCTTGGTTCTTCTCTGGCTGTTTTTAAGCTGTGTGGACACGGAGCTTCAGTCCACAGCATTTATCCTGCAAAGTCCACACTACCTGACCTTGAGAGTGAGCCAGTGCCATCCCTTAGAGTTTCCTTGCCTGAGAAATTAATTATATCATGGAAAATGTGGGAAATGAAGAAGTTTAGGCTGAAGCAAGGAGTTCCAAAGCTTGGGGACAACATGGCCATTAATCACTTTTGCAGTTCAAAGAGGAAAGAGCAGAGAATCTATGCTAATCTTCTCTCCAGTCCATGTAACCAGTGATAAATGTGGAAAACTCTTCAGGCAGCAGCAAATATCTCAAGGGATCTTTCAAATCAGTGTCCCAGAGACAGTAAATTCTGCAGCTTAGCGAAGTTTCAACTTCTCCAAGAAGTGTATAGCAACATCAGATGGCTCAGTTTCTGATAATCAGCTTCAGAAGTTTCAGCTAGATCTATACATTTTGTGCAATAAGTATTCAAGTACAAGAGTAATACCTCTAATCTTATCATCGAAAGAGAAACTGAGAGAAAAAGAATCAGTAAGAGGAATATGAAACCCTCTCTCTATTCCAGCACAGTATTATAACAATATTTTCAGAAAATTTTACTAGTAGCTGTAAATTAAATTATATAACTAAAGATATTTAGATATTAACAAATACTTGATTTTAATGTTCAAAGCACTTGAAAGAGATAAAGCGGTCCTTGCATTCTAGATGGGCAAATTAGAAGATGCAATAAAAATATGATATTGTGGTCACTATATATAATGCTATAATATTTTGATACACTCTTTTTAAAAAAAGCATGTCACTACTGTCTTCATTTACAATACAATGCCTAGTTATTTTTTGCCCCTATTTCATGTCCTTGAGATGAAGAATTAAAATGTGTCTTGCAGTTTCACCTTATTTGAAGACAGTCTTACTTTCCTGAAAAATATGGAGCAGTTCAACTTTAAAATAATAACTTGCATTAAATTGGATTAAAGTTCTCAGGATAAGATTATATTCAGGAAAAAAAGGTAGTCTTTTCCTTTGAAATGCTCACAGGACTCTCACAGATTTGCTGTAAGTTCATTCCTGTAATACATACAACAGCTGTCATTAATATTTCTATTCAAAGTAATGATGCCCATGAAGCTACCATAGATTAGGTCTCTTTTCAGGAAAAATAAATCCACATAAATTCTTCTTAGGACTTATTTCATATTAACAGATACCTGAAAATGCACATATTTCAACCATGATTCCTCTAATTCATCACAGCCTTGGCATACACAACAATTGTATGCAAGCATACAAACAATTTTTCACAACTTTTCTAATGGCATATTTATTACACACTCAAATATTAAATTTTAGTAGTTGAAAGGAACAAGGCACAAGTTTTCATTAGAACCCATCTTTTTGAATGGCATATAATGAAGTAGTCATACTCTTAGCTGTGACATTATTTTTCAAAAATATTTGTTGTGCTCTTTAAAGCAGTACACCAACATAAACCCACTACTGCCAGTAAGTTTTAACTCAATTTCAGTTAATGTTTGATAATGTTCAAATTAAGTCCTTGTGTGATGTTCTTTTCAAACCTTGATATTCTGAAAAAAATTTTTGGGTAAGTCTACAGAGAATCTCTATAATAGTACTTCTGTTGACAGAGAATGCCATAAAACCATTGCTCACAATTCAATAGATGGCAAGCAGAGAATGTCAAAGTCTAAAAAAATTTCAGAAACGAAAAACAAGCTAGAATAATATCTCCTGTGTTTAAGAAGTGATTTTTTTTATTACAATATGAATGAATATGAAATTTACACAAAGTACTGTTTACATTTTCTGAGGCTGAAAAATATTTGTTTAAAATTTGGTTTATTTTTTCTTCATCCAAGGAATATTTGTGGCAGAAAAAAAAAATGGCATTTGTGTGAATGTAGATTCAGATGAGTCTTCCTTGTTCCTCTTCTCCATTAGGATAACCAGAATGCACACCATTCCTCCTACGGTTATCACACTGCTGACAACATAGACGTCGCTTCAGGATGCCAGACTTCACACTCAGATATTGATCTGTGTGTCACCAACACTGTCACAGATGGCTTTTCGAGCCATTCCTACTGAAGACACCTCAGATCACCAAAGTTCAAGAGTGAGCTTCAGAATGGACTGAGAATATGAAATATTTACACTAATTATCATACTGAAGAGTTCTCAAATAACTACAGGTTGAAAGGTATTTGAAATGAAATGTTTTGATCAATTCATTTTTAAACACTTTAGTCTGTTCTCAGCTTAGGTGAGGAGATAAACCTCGGTAAATACATTGCTGCTGTGTTCATAGTGCACTATCAGGATGAAAAGATTGACGCTTTCACTTTTTTTTTTTTAAGTGTATGAAAAATACTGCATCACATTTTTCATCAAAAGGAAGTTGCCTGTTGAATCAAATCATATTTTGTCAGTTTGATTCTTAATGGAATTGGATGACACAACAGTTTGGTGTTCATTAAGAATCTGAGAGTTTTATTTCTTCAGGATGCCCTGATGAAAAATTGAAGACGCAGAAATCACTACAAAAAATGGACTAAGGTGGATCATTCTTTATAAAGATAAATAAGGTATATAGAGAAAAATATCTTTCTTCTATATGTTAAAACAATGTAAAAATATACTATACAGCACTATACAAATATTCACAATATTCTCTCCTGTTAACAGCATTGTCAAGTATTGGAAGATATGGAACATGCTATCCCAGGGACCCTCAAAATCATTAGCTGCTCCAAATGTACTATGAAACTATCATTATATATTATGTCAAAATCAAGGTTAGAAAAGCCAATTTTCTAAAAAAAAATTTGTTAACTAGAGTGTTTAAGGCAAAAAAAAAAGAACCAGTGGCTATTAACAAGTCACTGAATATCACATATTCTATGGCAACCTTAGGCTAAACTATGGCACATACTCCTCTTGCAAGCTTTAGGCTGAGCTGTAACTTGTTAATTGGTGTGATTCTAATAGAAGTTATAACCCTTCATGAACAGAAATAATGAAAACAAATGTGTCAATTGTTGCCATTTGAATGCAGTAAACAATATTTATTTAGGTTCAGAATGGATTTCCTATTTTAGGAAAAACATAATATAGATAGAAGTTAAACTTCATAGAATTCTTTACTAAAACATAGTGGGATGAGGAATTGTCAAATTAAATATATGAAAAGAAAATACTGGAAATTGATCCAAAAATATATCCTCCTAAATGCCAATTGAAACCTGGAAGGAAACTTTTACTGAATGATTAATATATAGAAATTGATATAAATAATATTAATAAAAAAGATTATGAAGAAATGTAGCAAGTTCCAATTCAAATATACCTCTGAAAAATGTGAATATTTATACTAAGATGAAAAATAACATTTACTTTGTAATTCTGAGCACAGTCTTTCTCATATACTTATGGTAGTTCTACCTCAAAAATATTTTTTTATTCCTCAAAAAGGAATATAAAATTTGTGAAAGTGAAATGAAACTTTCTTTATAACTTTTGTGTTTATAAGGAAAACCCAGCAGAGATAGCCTATTTAAGTGTCCAAAAGTCATTTAACAGGCCTTTGTTATAGGTCATCATGGAAACTGAGCACTTATTAAACGAGAACTCAATTTTTGCATTGCTTTATAAGTGGTTGTAGTGGAGGAAAATTACCATCAAAGTTGTGTATGCACCTATTCTGGGATACCTGCTATTTATTCTGTTCTGAATAAATTTGAAATGTAAGTATGGCAGAAGGATCTATTTCCCAGAAAAAGTTTGTTCATAACCATAAGGAATGGGTATGTAAGCACAGAGCAGTAACAATATATACCTTCTTTGAAAGGGTTAGTATACAATAATACTTGACCAGACCCATTTTTTTATTTTTTGATCAGATGAGCTTTTAAACTGCCATTGTTATTCACAAGTTTGTCTTGGAATGCATAGAAAATAAACTCCAGTATTACACAACAGGTATATGAAGGAAAGGATTCATAGTGATCTCCTCTAAGTGTCACAGTTACTGTGCGGCTGAGGGTCTGAGCATTAATGACAATAAACTCTCTCTACTACCACACTGAAATGGTATTCAAACTTCTTTTATTGTGACCCTCCATGACCTTTTATATTACCTCTTTTTCTTTTAATATCTCAATTTCTCTGTCCCACTATTACTGTCCCACTTCTCAGTGAAAATTCCTGTCTATTCTACAGAATATCAATTTTTAATTTTTTTTTTCAGTATATCTTTGTCTGAAAAATAACCCAAATCACAGATTAAGAAGTACATGTACTATAGAAACACATGCCAAAAAGCTCTAATTGCTTCTTCAATCTCCTGACAGTACTGAAAGCCTGGCACTGTGCAGGTACAAAATGAGAATAACAGAGCTAGTAAAAAGAGTAATTATAATTGTTGTATTTGGCCACTATTAAGATCATAGTTCCAAGAACATCAGCAGTGGACAACAATTTATAGATTGGTTTGCAGTCTTCATTTCTCTGTTTTACTTAAGCTTTATGAGAAAACACAAAACAAATAAGGCTTAACAAAACATACCAGTAATCCACCTGGGTCTGGAAAAGTAATAAGTTCTAGCAACATATTAATCTCACAAAAGAACAAAAAACTAATAAGGAATAAAGAGTATCTGTGAAGTTCAAGCACTTACCCTAACATTTTGGATTTATACTGTACATTCTTTAGCAATATTGTTTGATTGGACTTTGTCAGGCATTTGAGGTTTCTAGCTGCCTCGATATATAATCTTAAATAAATGTTTCATTATGATGGAGTTGTCATTGTTACTTACAAATTCTGCCATGATTTATAAACTAGCTTTAAAAACTGACTTCCCATGGATATATCTGTGTTGAATCTCTTCTTGTTATTCAGCATCCCAGTGTATGTAGAAAAAGGTGACTTTCAAGACAAAAAAGTGGTATTTTAGAGGCAGTGATTCAGAAATTGTGGAATTATTTGTTTATTTTTCTAGTATTATTTTAGGCCTTTTAACAATCACAGTTAAAATGTGCAAACTTCTTTGAGCTTTTATTTTTATTTTGAGTAAATACTATGTCTAGTTTCTCAGACAGAGCCCGATACTATCAGTAGCCATCTCATCATTGACTCCTGGGTCCAGAAATTCCACATGAGATTGCCTTTACTTGAGGATACCTTGGACTGAAATAATGTCTCACAAACAAGCTGGACTTCAATTTCTAGTGAGTTCTTTCTCTTCAAATTTATTTTACTCTTGATTTTTTTCTGCCAAGGTGATTACCATGTCTGTGCTCTGGAAAGTTGCTTGACTACTCTTCAGTGTGACAAGAGCAAAGTATTTTGTCCACATTTGGTGCTCCGTGCCATTCCTACCCAGAGCATTCCTAAGCTGTGTTTCTGCTCATCTTGAAAGGATGCTGCGTTGGTACCTGTGGTACTGCTCTTCCCTCTCACCCACAACAGAAGCCAAGCACTGTTCTGGCAGCACTAAGTTATGCTGCAACATCTGAAGGAATTAGTCACCTGAATTCTCAATTAGGTCATTAGGATATAATTATCCAGGAAGCCAGCTGTATTCAGCAAAATTTGATTTAAGACTAATCAGATGTTTAAATTTTGATCTTTAAATGAGGTGAAATTCTTATCTGTAATTGGACCTTAAAAACTATTTTTGTGTGCCAGTCAGCATTTTTGAATACTTATGAAATTCAGAAGAGTTAGGTCAGCATTTATCTAAATTGAGTAAAACTGAGACAGAATTACACAATTGTGATACACTTTTATCTTCCCAAATTACCCTCCCAAGTGGTTACAAGTATAGATATACTCAAACTAGTCATTTCAAGCTTCAAATTAGGGGGCAGTCAACTGGTGCTCAACCTAAACTGAAAAATGCACTTCTGCAGGATGATTTATTCTCCTCTGAGCTCTGCTCTACTGTGAAATCAACAGTTCAGAGCCAAGGAGACAAGTCAGACAAAGAGGCTGATGCTGCAGAGGGATAAGCAGAAATCTAGGGAGAGGGTTGCATTTGCAATCTTGCAGCAACCCTTGCTCTGTCTTGTTCCATGCACAGGCTATAAATGTCCCTGACTGCCAAATGTACACCTCAGGGCTTCCCCATCCCACACCTCAGCAAAGCCTGACAGGGATGTGAGTTGCACATACATCTGTTCCTATTCCCAGATTTCCAGCAGTTTAGGTGCCAACTCTTGCAGTCAGTGGGAGAGGGCTGGATGAGCAGGAGAGAGCCTTGCTGGTCAGGTGGAATGTCATTTGTGCTGGGCTGTGTGGGGCTGCTGCCCGAGCATGGTGCTGCACCCGGGGGCACAGGTGGTGGCCAGAGCTCTCCAGACTCTTGGTGTGATACCTCCTCTCACAGCAATTCCTCTGGGCAGGAACCCCTTCTGCTCTCACCTTCCCTCACCTTCCCACACCTTCCCACACACCTTCCCAGCCTGACCCACCTGTTGCTGAGACATTGATTGAACAACTTGCACAGGAGTTTCCAAAGCGGGGTATCTGCCCTATTTTTTCAAAATTTGCTTTCTTCACAGGCCCTCAGTATAAAATTTAAACATTCATGTATTTTCTGTGTTGTCTTTGGTCTTGCAGTAGCAAGTCTATTTCCTTATAACACTAATAGTTGAATTAGGTGGTGAGGAGGAAATAGAAAAAGGCAAAAAAGCACAGGATGTTTTATTTCCCTTCTAAACCACACTAAGAAATCTTCCCTATATCAAGGATTAGGGGACTTTGTGAGACAGTGTCAGAGCTGATTTAGAACTGCACAATACTCTATCTCTCTTTGAACTTAAAAATTAATCTGACCTGGGTTTTTTGCTTCCCTGTTAGATGAGCTTCTCCTGCACTAATGTTCACAGGAAGTAAACTTGAAGTTTCCCTAATAGTTCCTGATGACTCGTAATATTAAACTACTGACTGCAAAGATTTGCACAAAGGTTTGCACAAAGATGCTACAAATTAAATCAAATGGGTTGTTAACCACTGTACCCGGAATATTTTCTTAGTGCACTTCCTCAAAGACAATTTCAGACTCCAAAAGGAGATCTGACTTATTTCACAGATACAGCTGCAAATGAATGCATTCTTACCTTGTGTGAATGTGCCAGAGAATATTAACATTAACCTTTGCACTTAACTCATAAATATGATCAAATAGAACCTATAATAATTATTCCCCATCTAAGATGTTAGTTATGACCCAATTGTCACAGGATAGAATAGTTTTAAATATGCCAAAATACTCTTTTCTCTCTTTATTTAAATTTCAAGGTTACTCCAAGAATTTTGTTTAAGAAACTATAATATATAGCACGAATGTTGATATGCAATGTTTTCTATAATTTCTTTCAAGGTTAGAACAATTCCTCATTGTATGTTTGCATATTGTTCTATACAAACAAGGCCTGATTTAAATTACAGTTGCTAGTCACTACTCTAATTACTCACAATGGAATCAGGTAAAACACATGTTTTTTGGAGTTTCCATGGGTTTCATTAAAGTTATACATTAAATATTTATATGAGTTCCTTTCCATATCCACATAGGTAACAACACCATATGACTCACCAAATCTTTTCACTAATTGCTGTAATACAATATCTCAAATTCTGCCTGTTTCCAGGTGAGACTTTGTGCTGGAATACACTTGTCATTAGCAAGGACTGGGTGTGAGGAGGACTTGGGTGTCTCTGATGTGGGACAACAATCGCTTTTACTGAACCGATGCATATTTAGGTAGTTACATTGTGCTTATTTTTAACAGGACCAGGGATCTTCAATCTTTAGCCCTCAGAGGTAGTTGAGGACCTGGTGGAAATTAATCAAGGGTAATTGGGCTCCTAGTCACATGAGAAGCTGTGCCCAAGTGTTTAAGCTACTCCGGAGGACAGATGTTTAAGGGATTGCAAAAATGAATAAATAAAATAAAAGCATATTTATTATTGTCCCCTTCACTTAAAAAGTTATATACTAGTTTATACCTTTTGTCCAGAAAGTAAATAATCTGGGTTAGATTGGTCTAAGGATATCCAGATCTCCCACTTACCTGAATTAGGGACTGCATTAATTTAAAAAGATAATCACTGGGGGAAAAAAAAAAAAAAAAAACCAAAAAAACAATGACAACAACAAAAACACAAAACAACAACCAAAAAACCAGAACCTAACACCACACAACCCCCCCCCATCAATCCAACACCACACAAACCCTCCATCAACCCAAGCCCCATGGTTTTGGTGGCAGAAACCACACTCAAGCAGCCTTGTACATGAGATGAACACTGTGGCTCCTGGATGCCCCAGCTCTGGTGAGAGTGCCCTAACTGGATGGGGCATCACAACCCATCCTGCACGCTGATCCTCTAGCAGCAGCTCTCTAGTACTGAGTGTGCAATGAGATACATTTTCCTCTCTTCAGTAATTTGCCAAGAACCCTTTTCTTGTGTGAACTTCTAATTGCAGCTCACAATGTCACATATATTGGCTATGTTATTTCAAGTGGCCAAATTGAGCTTGATCTAGAGGTTTTAATTTAGATCTACCCAGCTTTAGTTGAGTGCTAGGGAAACCAGCTTTTGAGGCCAGGCAGCCCTGCTAATCTGTATAGAGAGCTGCAGGCACAGGAGAACTCACTTGGCAGAGGGTTTCCTGTGTCAGGGAGCCATCGTGGAAAGCTTCTCTATACTCTCTCATACTTTTCAATGAAAAAGCCTAAAACCATGTTGCATTTTACCATAAGTCATGAAGATAGTATTACCAGAATTACTGCACCAGACTCAGAGGTGCTCTCTGAATGAAAAAATAGTGCTTTTATTTCTCCTCTGGAATGCATATATGATTGCCTTTATTCAGTCTGGTGTCTTTATGCTAGTGCAGCATATTTTTTCATTCCTATTTACTCCCAGACGCTTCGTTACTTAACTTTTCTTTGGAATTTATGAAAAACATTCTCCATATTTGCTGAGTCTTATAATAGGAGTCTTCTCTCTTCCTTTGCCAAAGTATACATAGCTTAACAGGTTTGAAAAACCCAAATCATAGTGTTAGCATATGGTGGAGTATATGATATGTTTGGTACACAAGGCAAACAGCAATAAAAAACGATAGTTTGAAAGCTGACAACAAATAAATAGTTTGTTTTACTAGAAATTCTCATCCTTAATAATCTGCTTAAGACACCAAGAAATTAAGTTAACTTTTTTATCTCATCTATCTGAATGCTCGTATTTCATATTTTGATGTCCCTTTTCTGTATGGCCTTGTTAGAAAATATATTTAAAGTCAGATACAATATAAATGTAGCTGAAAGTCTTTTTAAATGTTTTAAACCACTGGAGGTTATACTGTGAACAACTCTATTTTCTGTATTTTGAAACCAGTCTGACTTTTAGATGCATAATTTGAATGGAAGTGTATACTAATTTACATGTAATTAGCATTGACATTTTATAAGACTGATACAGTTTTATGCCTCTTTTGGTTGTCTGTTGTAAACAATCCTATAAAGAGAGCATTCTGACATAGCACAGAACATACTGTGCTCCTGGTTTTCACAAAACACATAACTATATTTTGCAATGAATCTACAGCCATCAAAGAAGCACAAACAGAAACAGCCACTGCTTTGCTTTAGTTCTGCTGGGGCTTTGTACTTCTATCATATGTTGCCCTCTATCCTTTTTGTCATTTAGACTTGGATGAAATGAATACCAAATGCCACTAAATACGAGTGGAAACCTTTCACATTTATTCTGAAGTGGCTACAAAGGGTACTGAACAGTAGAGAATCAGACTGAGATTAAGCTTCTGTTTAACTTGCTATATAAATTCAAATGAAGTATAACTTTTTGAATTGAGAGTGAAAAGGACATTAAGATAGACTTCAAAGAGGGAAAAAGTGAAGAAAAGTTAACTCCCAGTTGGAATTTCTGTTATGGCAATCAGTCTTTCTCACTGTGAATCACACCATGAGCATATGTCTCTCAGAAGAGCCCTTCTGATTGCTATGGAGCTGTAAGATGTGCATCAGCTTAGGATGTAACCCAGTATTTCAGTGTAGTATCTGCTAACAATTAGCCATGAATTATTTTACACAAACAAAGCCAAAGACATATTATTTTCATTTCCTCCATAAAGCTCCTTTTGCTTGCCTAATAACAGATGCCATGTATTTCCCCTGCCAAAATTGATGTTATATTGGCAACAGAGCAGGGAATCACACGTTCAAATTTTATGTAAAAGCACTACTTTAATTAACATCTGGCCACTCCTAGAGACAAAATACTAGACAATATGGGTCTCAAGCCAGACTTAGTATGGCAAGCCATACATTTCTAAATACTTCTTCTCATTTTTTGTGTTTCACAAGTATACTGAGGACTGTTTGCAATTATTTTTTGTGGTCCACAAAACTAAAACTTGTCCAGTATAGCTAGTGTTCAGCTAAAAGTCTTTTTGCTTTCTTCTAGCTTTTAATGGCCACCAGAATAAAACTTAAAAAACACAGTTCTGTGGAGAGAGATTAAACACCCAATACATGGAAGAGAGGAGAAAAAGAGGGTACACAATTCTATCCACTACTGAGGTCAAATAGCAAACACCTGGTTAAGACAGGGAAAAAGATTGTCTCTTGTGATTTCTTCCTTTACACCAGAAAAATGCTGAAGCCTGTCTCAGGCACACTGACACCAGCCAATCTGGCTATTAGCATAACTGTTACAGTGAAATCATAAGTCTCTTGTGTTCCCCTCTTTTCCAGCCATAAAAAGGTGAGGCTTGTCTCACACTTATATCAAACACTACATTTAAATATTGCAGTTTATTTTCTCTTAGGGAAATCACCCACCAGGGTCACCAGGCTAATTGCAGCCCACTCTAAATCATTGGAAAGGGGAAGAAAGTAGGAGTGAGAGAGAGAAAACAGATGGAGCATTGTTAGTGACATTTCTCAGCTTTGTAACTGATTTTCCCCTGAGACCTCTATGAGCTTCCCAGCATCTTAGAAAGGATGATTCTCTGTCCCCTGAGCTCCCATTTCCAAAAAATCGAGCCAAGTTTTTCTGAAGAAGTTTAGCAAATTCTCTTTCCCTTTTATCCTTGCAGTTCACTTATTCTGCCTTTCTTTTCTTTCTTTTCTTCCAAGTGGTGTCTCACTGTCTGATCCATGAAAGCCTCCCCTCCCACCTTTTGGCAGAGGGAGCATAGTAACTGAATGACACTCTATCAATAATCATTCTGGCTGCTAGAAGAAGATCTTGCATGTTTCTTCCCTGCTGGCAAGAGTAGGAATGCACCCGAAGAGTTTACATCTGACTTGAAGTTTATGTGAGATATTGCAAGAAACTAATCTAAGCTAAATAAAAGCTCAACTGAGACAGCATTTCCTTACAGCATCTGCCATTTTTACTGAATGCAGGTATTAAAATAGCATTGCTCCAAACTGTTCTCAATTCCTAAATGGCCTGGATGAAAACAAACTGTCTAAAAGCACGCACTGATTTCCATTGTAACAATTGTAACACAGTTTTCACTTTTTCATGTAGAAAATTGCTAATTATTGTCTTGGTCTAGAGACACAAATTATTCTTGAGTTCAGTGTCTTTCAATCACCCATAAATTTATCCACCTTAAGCTGTATTGTAGTCCTTCTGTCAGGTCCCACCCTCAATAATTCTGCAGCTGGAAGAACTAACCAACAGCTACTCCTCCTTTTGTAGGGCACAGCATCACAGTCTGTCTTGAGACTGTGAATCAACATCTCATCGTCAAAACAGACAAGAGGACAGCCCACAAACCAAAGCAGAAGATTATGCTGTTATTTTGAATGATGAGCTTCCCAATAATTGCAGTTGGATTTAAAAATATTATCCATTAAATACACATTCTTTAACATAGAGTACCCTTTGATGTTTAACTGGAGGGGATTTTTATGACTGAAATATGACATAATGCACAAGGGTAATCTACAAAAATGAAAAATGGCATAAACTTAACACAAAAAAGAATGTAGGAAATCTGAACCCACTGTGAGTCTGGATTCACTTCGGTTGTCACTATGCTCTCTTTGCACGATCAGGCTAAGATAAAAGCAAAGTTGAATGCTCTTCAGACTTAAAAGATTTGTTCCTCATTTAAAGAAAGAATGATGCAAAGTGAGAGATTTTTCTCATGAGTAATCTCTGTAGAGGTTTTACTTCTTTGAAGCCAGACAGCAATGAACTTCATGCTATCAGCTTTCTCTAGTAGAATGGTAATGCACATTACACCCTGCCTTTGAATTTGCCTTCTGATGCATTTCTCGCCTGCCTGGCAACTAACTGTGCCCCAGACAGTGCCTGTGTATTTGGGGTTTGTTTTAGATAGGCAATTCCAATGGTTCTACAATGTTTTGGAAGAGATTTTAGGTGTGTGGTTGTAAATGATGGTTTGCCACTTAGACCCATATTCAGATTATGGTTAATGGCCCATCTCATTTTGCAGAGAATATGTAGCTTTTCTCCCTTCAAGATCTGAGAAAAATGCAATTAATTGAAGTATTTTCTTATTCTCAGTCATGTGACTTTTATCTTTTCGGACATTCCTACTCCAGGTAGGAATGATGCCCCAAGGCAACATGATCTAGAAAGTTTATTCCAGACATCTGCCACACTTCAATGAACTTAAATCCCTTTATTGGTCTGTTACACAACCTGACTCCAAAACAGCTCTCTCTGTAGTTGCTGTTTATAGGTAAGTCAGAGTTCTGGTTCCTGCTTCTTTGCATCTTCAAGTGCCAGGTGCCATCTCTCTGCTATAGACAGTTCAAGGGTAATTGTTTGCAGATTGTTTTACCCATGTAGACCACATCTTGATGACATAGTAGAGAGCTTCATTCTCCTCAGGAGAGATGTAGTCAACTCCCACCTCAGAAACTGTGTGACTCCATTTTATTGAATACAAAATAGAATCTAATACAATAAATGGCAACATCTTAAATAAAATGGTACCATACAAGGGGAAAAAAAAGCCTCCCCTTAGTATATTTCCAACTTGTATATTAGAAGTGCCCATTTTTACTTCCAATAACACTATACTTCAATTTTCATAACCCTCAGCTTTGTTTGAAAATTATGCTAAAGTTAATATATTTCAATACATTTTATCATTAATTCATAAAACTCATTATATGTACAATTGCTACAAATAACTTCCCTGAATTATGAGTACTATAAAGAAAAGGCAATTATTTTTTTCACTCCAGCACATTTTGTAAACTGCAAGTAAGTAAGCAAGGAGAATGATGGCAATACTAAAAAAAAGCATAATTAAATTGACTTGAGTTTGAAGCTAAACCTTAACAGAATTGATATTTAACAAGTTTCTGTAATCTGACCAAGTGCGTTTATACAATACTCTTTCAAATGTTGTATTTAAAGTAGCGATAATAAATTGTTTACATAAATTCTGTAAGTTCAGTGGTATTTAGAGAAGCTGGATTAGGACATAGACCTGAAGTCCATTACCCATGCATTTTTCTGAACCACACAAACATGTGAGTGCATATACACATATGTGCACACACATGCAAAATCTCAGGATATAACATTCCTCATATAAATTGTTCATACCCAGCCTTCTGTCAAGACTCAACCCTTAAGTAGTGCTTTATGTTGTCTTGTAAAGTTAACATTTTATTCAGAGATACAGCTTAATCTGGTTACACTAATGATGCCTGCTGAAATCTCTGAATATGAGAATGAATACCTGGTATTTCTTTTCATACATATTGTTTCTTTTGCCTTGATAATCTCAGTAGGGTTAACATTCACTACCTTTCAATTATTTTTGTTATTATTTTTAACCTTTACACCCTTACACATTCTGTGATAAACATTGACATATATGAGATCAAGTAATTTAATTTTTTGCCTGTGTCATGAAAAAAAAATGCAACCCACCTTTCTAACACTGTTCTGAGAGAAATTTGAGCATTCACTGAAAAATACCCTCCCAATCATGAAAATTTTCATTCAGCATCTCCTATCAGTTTTATCCTTAATAAATCTTAGAAAACACCTATTATTCTTGTGGATGTTTCTCTGTATAACAACAGAAAGTTAAACTCTACTTTCAGTCATGATATTTTTCCATTAGCATGCTCTTTTGCATTTGCAGTCTTCTACATATGGCTGTCCTCATAGGCGATCAGAGCAATTCAACCAAATGCATCCTAAAACACTTTTTATGATGTTTTAGTCAATTATTCTGGATTGTTGATGAACTGTCACCATTGCATTCACTGCCACGAAATTCCCAATCCATGCAGGGAGACACTTTGCCTACATAAAAACGTAATTGTGCTGTCTCATGACCACCTTGTCAGCTCTATACCTGGTATACCTGTTATATTTTATGTAGTAAAAACCAAATAATGTCCTTGTAGAGGAAGGTGATGGAAGAGATCATCCTAAATGCCATCATATACCTTCACAGGACAACCAGGAAATCGGGTGCAGACAACACAGGATTACAAAAGGCAGGTACTGCTTGCCCAACCTGATCTCTTTCCTGTGAAAAAGTGACCCACTCTGTGGATGAGGAAAACAGCTGCGGACACTGTCTACCTAGATTCGAGTAAAGCATTTGACACCATCTTCCACAACATTATCCTGGAGAAAATGGCTGCTCATGGCTTGGACAGGTGTGCTCTTCACTGGGTGAAAAAACTGGGTGGTTGGCTGGCCAGGAGAATGGTGGTGGATGGAAGAAAATCCAACTCAAGGCCAATTACAGGGCTCAGTCCTGTTTAATATCTTCATCAATTATTTGGACAAGGGGATTGAGTGCATCCTCAGTAAGTCTGCAGATGACACCAAGTTAGGTGGAAGTGTTGATCTGCTGGAGTGCAGGGAGGATCTGGCAGAGGGACCTGGACAGGCTGGATCAACAGTAAGAGTACAGCAGCATAAGGATCAACAAAGCAAAGTAACAGGTCCTTCTGAGCTACAACACCCCCATGCAACACTTCAGGCTTGGAGAACAGTGGCTTGAGAGCTGCTCAGCTGAAAGGTATTTGGGAGTACTGTTTAAAAGCTAGCAGGATGTGAGCCAGCATATGCCCACGTGGCCAAGAAGCCCAATGGCATTTTGGCCTGTATCAAGAATACTGTAGCCAGCTAGGACTAGGGAAGGGTTTGTCTCACTATATTCAGCATTGGTGAAGCCACACCTCGAGTTGTGTCCCTTCTGAGCCCCTCACTTCAAAAAGTATAATGGGGTGCTGGAGCATGTTCAGAGAAGGGCAATGAAGCTGGTGAAGGGTCTAGAAAGCATGTGCCCTGAGGATCAGCTGAGGGAACTGGATAATTTGGTCTGGAGAAGAGGAAGGGAGAACTCATTGCTCTCTACAGTTACCTGAAAGGAGGTTGTAGTGACATGGGGATTGGTTTCTTCTGCTGTCTCTCAAAGGCAAGAACAAGAGGAAATGGCCTTAAGTCGTGTCACGGAAGGTTCAGATTGGGTATTAGAAAAACAGCTTTCACTGGAAGAGTGGTTAGGCATTGAAATAATTTGCCCAGGGAGGTGTTAGAGTGACCTTCTCTGGAAGTGTTCAAGAAGCATCTGCATGTGGCACTTTGGGATATGGTTTAGGGGTGATTATGGTGATGCTGGGTTTATGGTTGAACTAGATGATCTTGAAGGTATCTTCCTACCTTGATGACTATATGATTCTGTTTCTGTGATTCTGTGAAAATGTAGACTGCAGTACAAATGTAGAATGCAGTACAAATGTAGACTGCAGTAAGTATATTCCATTGCATTTGAAATGAACTGAGTATGTAGGTAATATTTTCAGCATTTCTTTAGATAGTCTACATTAAACTAAAAACTCATTCCAATTTATTTCATTTTTTTTGTGGTTGAAAGCATTTCTTTATTTTGTTCAGATGCTCTGGCTTTTTACTTTACAAGTCCTCTATAAATGCAAACTGTGTCTTTGGGAAGAACTGAGCAAACAAAACTTTGTTGAAATTAATGAAAAGACCTTTCAGTGACTCACTGTGCCTTCCAGATTTTTTCCTTGTTCTGGCCAGGTTTTCTGAAGAAATCTCTATCCCTACTTATCCACAAGAGTGTACCGCATAGCTTCAGATGAGAACAGACTAGTGAACTTCAGTGGGAGTTCATATCTTTTACCAATTATTCAGCACTGTCTCTGAAACCATCTTTTCAGATCTTTCTCCAGTTTCTTAGCATTCACAAGCAATGCAAGACCTAGAATAAGTTCTCAGGGTTGGACTTCTGCCCTAAATGTAGGTTGATGAAGACAGGGAAATCCATCAAAAGTTTTCAGACGTAGCTATAGGGCAAGGAAATTGAGCTTGCTATCCTTTAGGATCTTCAGTTAAGAATTAGAAAACTGACTGCACCTTTCAGAATGGGAAAAATAATCACAATATAAATTAACATTCATAGTACGACTGTACTATTAACATTCTACTGCTATAATTCAGTTTCTCACTGGAAATAACCATAAAGTCATAAAATAGTTTGAGCTGGGAAGGATCTTAAAAGTCATCTCATCCAATCCCTTGTAATGAGGGGAACACCTTCAACTAGATAACATTGCTCAGAGACCCATCCAGGCTGACCTTGAATGATTCCAGGGACGAAGCATCTACAGTGTTCCACCACCCTCATGGTAAAAAATTTCTTCCTTATAAAAAAAAGTATTTCTAACATCTAGTCTGAATGGAACTCTGGAATCTTCCATAGTGTTCTGTCTCAAAACTGATAAATATATAACAGCAATTTTCTTAAGTTTTTGAGGTCTGGATAGGTAAAGAGGAGATACATGGATTCCAGCAGTGAACCAAAATAATCTGGGACAGAGGGGGTTTTTTTGTATGCTTGCAAGATGTCTGATCCAGGAGTGTCATCCTGTTTTGTAATAAGAAACATATCTCCTTAAGGATGGTTCCAATATTATCCAGCAATTTCAAAATGATTAGTAGACATCCACATCATTTGGCTTATCAATAATGACACCTTAGAGTACTCCTGTTAGAATATGTCACTTCAGTTCAAAAGAATTCTAGGAATGTTATCTTCTTAATTTGAACTTTCCTGTCTCTGTCATATACAGTTCCAAATATTACTTCCAATTGCTTGACCTCAGAAAAAAAAAAAAGAATCAGGAGAATGTCATGCACAGTTTACTGCTCTGTTTTGTCTTTACATTCATTTTTCCACACATCTGTGTTGTTTCCCAAGGTGTCCAGAGCCAGCTGGATATACACTTGTTAAAATACATTCATCATTTTGTAAGTATTAACAATCATCAAGGTCCCAAGACAAAGAAGTATTTCTTCTGTATTGGCTAACAGTTAAAAATTGCAAGGACCCAGACTGTAAAGAATGAGACATTCTTTACAAAGCATAAAATTTACAAAAATATTCTCACCTGAATCCAAATTTAAAAATTTTAGAGGGTACCAATAAAGTGCACATCACTGGAAGAGAAACAGGGTGGAATCAAACAAACACATACATATTTATCCCCAAACACATATATATTTATCCCATGCCTAAATCCAAAACACATTATTGTGCATCAGTGACATCATCAGTAGGTCCCCAAGTCCCAAAGTAGTTGTGTGCTTGAGTAGAAAGCCAGTCCTTTGCGGAATGGAATATTTACATCCCCTACCACTATGAAACTGATTAACAGGTCTCAGTCAGGAGGATAGCCTTGCCAGTATCCATACAGAGACACTGAAAAGACTATCCCAAGTATGTTCCTGCCCTGAATCACCATATCTAGAGGAAAGAAAGGGAGAAACAAAGTTAGGTGCCTAGAACTAGGCTGTGGAAATTCCTCATAGCAATCAAAAGGAACTTAGCCTGAATATGCAACAAACACGGTGAAATTTCCAATTTAAGAAAAATTAGATTGGCTGAAACAAAAAAACAAACAATCTGGAATAATTTTATGATTGAATGTGCGCCTCTGCTCTTAAAATTGGCTGCTGTAACCAAATTCTGGTGAGGAACATAACAACAAACCTTCTAGCCTTGATTCTGTAGTCCCTGCATTTTCTGTAAATTTTGCCTTTAAAATCAAAATGACAGGTGACGATGCAAATTATGGAAAATGGCAGAAGAGGGTTAATTGGCTAAAGAACTGAATTTGTAATAAGTATTCCTTAAAGCTCCCCTGGCTCTCCTTTCATTCTCCTTAATGAAATAATAAATGTATTTTTACAGAAGTGTAATATCACAAAATCTAGAAATTAAGATATCATCTAAAGCATCATGTCTTATTCACAAGGAGACTTTTGGTGAAAAAAACCTCAGGATTATTGGAGGGTAAGCAGGAAGAGTCAATAGAGTTTACAAATCGCCAGTGTGTGGGATGATTCAGCATGGGTAATGAGTAAAATTTCTACCTCATTAAATGACAAACTTCAATGTGTAGTCTTTTATGGCTGATGAAGGAAGAATAAGACTATTGGACATATGTTTTCTTTGTACTCTGTATTTTTCTCTTAGGCTCATGTGGTGGTGTACTTTTAACTACAGATAAATGTTTTAAAAGTTTTCCTAGCTGCTGCTAAGGGTTATGTAGCAGGTCAAATTCTCTCTTAAAAACACACAAACATTCTTCACTCAAGGAGATATATAGGTCATGGCAATTCTAGGCACATCTCCAGGCTGAGTGGAGAAGTGATTGGGAGCAGCCCTGTGAAAAGAACTTGAGGATGATGGCTGATGAAAAGTCCCACCCCACTCCAACTCCATGAGCTGGCAGTGTGCACTCACAGCCCAGAGGGCCTGAGCTGCACCCAAAGCTGTGTGGCCAACAGGTCAAAGGAAGTGATTCTCCTCCTCTACTCTGCTCTGCTCTGCTGAGAGCGCACTTGGAGTTCTGCATCCAGCTCTGGTACCCCCAATGTAGGAAGGACATGGGGCAAGTCCAGAGGAGGGCGATGAAGCTGATAAGAGGACTGGAGCACCTCTTCTACAAAGACAGGCTGAGAAAGTTGAAGCTGTTCAGCCTGGAGAAGTTTGTGTGGAGACCTCAAAGCACTGTCTAGTATCTGGAGGGGGCCAACTGGGAAGCCAGAGAGGGACTTTTTATCAGGAACTGTAGTGATAGGGCAAGGAGTAATGGGTACAAGTTGAAAATGGGGAAATTCAGGTTAGGTATTAGGAAGAAATTTTTTATTGTGAGGGTGGTGAGGCACTGGAACAGGTTGCCCAGGGGGGCTGTGGATGTCCCAACCCTGGCAGTGTTCAAGGCCGGGTTGGATAAGGCTTTAAACATCCTGGTCTAGTGGGAAGTGTCCCTGACCTTGGTAGGGAGGGTTGGGACCAAATAATCTATAAAATCCCTTCAAACCTGTAACATTCTATGATTAGGCACCATTATCTTGGCACAGACTTGGCAGAAAGAGACCTTCTGAATATCTGTTGGATGAAGTAATTCCAAAATTATCTCCTAACTAGCTTTAGAGGTTACTAAGCAAGTTCTTTCATAGGGATACAGGAAAGAAAGACACATAATTCACTATTGGGCTGAGAGATGGGTTGATTTAAGGAGTTCCAAGTCTGTGGATGATGGAGAATATTTTCCGTAGATGGGATCAGAAAGATCTGATGTGCCTGTTAACACATATATACAGATTAGGGAGGGGATTGAAAAGTAATGTAACTTCCTATAAATAATTCCCAGCATTGTGTATGACTGATTTCAGATGCTGTAGCTCTGAGGATTAGAAACATGTTGCTGATGCTAATCAAAATGCTGCCAGGATGACCATCATCATCTCTACACATTCCCATTTCTGCCCTGTATGAAATCTAAACTTCCTTTATTCTACCCCTATGTGTATTACATTTGATGCATGCTTATGACATAGGAGTCCCATATTAATTTCACAAGCATTTTTAATTTTCTTAGCTCATTAGAAAACAATTAAAAAAAAAAAAAAGGAAAGAAAAAGAAGGCTTTGTAGTTCTTAGTCTCTTCCTGGAATTTCTGTGGACACTCTTTATTCTGCTAGCATCAGGCAGATCCCAGTGATCTGTGTTGTACAGCAGGTCCTCCTATCTTTTCTCTCTCTCCATTTTTCCAGAGGCATTTATAGGTATTAAGACCAAATGATATCAACTTCTAGCTCCCAGAATATACAGTGTGCCAGATTTTCATGTGGCTGAGAGTTCTTCATGTTCCCAATGCCTTCTTTACCTCTCTCCAGGGCAAACCCAAGCTATTTTTTTCTTTACATTTAGCCTTTTAAATTTCTGTTTACAGAGAGAAAGACACTAAGAATTTAAACTGCCTTAATGCCTGCATTAAGTTCTCTGTCAGTTGCCAGTGGTTTTATAGCAGTTTTGGAAACATTGCTGTCTGGTTTTGGGATGGTTTACCAACATAATACATGGAGATATCCAAAGCTCTTTGATGAAAATAAAAAGTGATTAATTGTCATTTGTCAAAATAAAAGAAAAACAGGTCTCTAAATGAAATGACAAGTTTAAAAAGGAACATAACTCAGTTGCTGAATTCAGTGTCACAAGACTCCATGTGGCTGACACAGTGAATAGTTTCAAAGAGTAAAATCCCAAGATAAGCTTCATCAGAGGCATCCAAATAGAGTAAGCAGAATGTCACCTCCACTTCAGAAGTTTTTAATCTGTAATAACCAGAAGCTAGGTTATATGATTTGTTGAACAGAGTCGAGAATTCAGGGTACTGAGCTAATGGAGCTTCAGTCTGGACCAGGTAGACCAGATTCATCTTCTTACTTTGCATTCTGCAATGTAAGAAAGCAGTGTATTCTTTTAATAGGGCTATTGTGATGGGCACTGATCTTCAGCTAAACAAGCCTGCTTTTACCCTGAAAAATTCTTAATGCCTGTATCAAATCAACAATGTGCTGTGCAGAAGTACAGTTTGTAGCTGGCACTGAATACCCGTATCTGTGTGGTACTATCAGCAGCCAACTGACATTTTTGGACCACCTTCAGAGTCTCCTGTTTGCAATCTGTGCACACTTTGCACTTTGCATGGCCATCAGAAGACAATTCTGTAGGCTTGTACATTTATTTAGAGCAATTTAGGTTTACTAATTTTTTTAAAGTGCTCTCACCTTATTTCTATGTTGCAAAACATCTCCTCTGCAGCTAATTTAAGTTTCTGAATCCTTTATTTGTCTGTTTTATCTTCAGGGTTTTTTTGCTCTGCTGTCTGACACATTTTTAAGTCATCATATGTTGTTCTGAGTAGGACATAAAGTGTTTCTGCACTATGACCTCTGCTGTCAATCCACAGCTATGGTAAAAGCAATATCTTATTTTCTAATCTAAAAATCAAGGGTCCCTTTCTTTGTTCACAGTATACCAAGAAAAAAAACCCAAAACGGAATAAATTTCAAGTGTTTCACTGAATAAGCCATTACCTTGAATAAGGCTTTTGTAATGCCAATGCACTGTGACTCATGTAATTCAGATGTGAAGCTAATATGCTGTTTGAAAATGTACCCACTGTTGAGATGATTCCTAAACAGGGAGGCAGAGAAGTGATTATTAGATAGGACAAGACATGAGCTGAATTACTGAAATGTGAGATAAAGAAATCTATGCCTCTACAATTTGCCTGTCAAAAATGAAGCTTTTTATCAATTTAATCAGTGTAACAATATATTAGCTCAGCAGCCTGCCATCTCAGCATGCAATTTTAACTATAAAGAACATTCTACAAACACTATAAAGCTCCAAAGTGCTCTTTAAAAAGTCTCTAAAACATAAACATGGTTTTTAATAGCCTGTGTCAGCAGGACTAGAACAAATCACAGGAATGTAATGAAAAGGATTTTTCTATTTCCCTTAAAAAAGGATTCTACAGCGCTTGTTAGATAATTTGACTACACCCTCATTCTTCTGCAGAGGCATAATTTAACCTTGATTTGTCATCTTCTCTCCAAAATCTCACTATTTTCATGACTCATGAAACTACTTATACTAATCTTCATTAGTTCTTTCAGGGTACTGAAATCATCCATTCTTAATTCCAACAGTATCCTGGCATACACACTAAAACACTAAGGAATGTTATAAAACAGTATTAAGGGCAGTAAAAAAATTCACCTTCAAACTGCACTGAAGTGCAGAATAAATTTTCATAGGAAAGTATTACTGTGTATTATAGTAAGCTGAAAGAACATGAAATCATCATTTATATTATTTTGTTGTTTTAAAACATTTCAGTGAAGAAATTACTGTAATTAACTTTCCCTCATGTTTTTAGTTTGCCAGTGTCTCACTTGAAAAATGCCTCCCCAAGCCTCCCACATGCACACTAGTCACCATGTATTTGAAAGTGAAGAAAGCTAAAGGATCTGACACATATACAAGATGGCTTGAGACAATAAATGACATGTATAAACCCATTTTTCTGTGTGACAGATGAAAGCTTGCAGTAGTATTTTAATACACTATGGTCTGCAAAATGAGCTTTGGGTTCATTTGCATATCATAAATATACAGTTTTCTCTGTCCAGGAGACTGCAAACTATTTTCTGTTCTCCACCTTCCAATACAATTTTCTTACCTATAATCACGGGAAATAATGTCTTTGGCTTTAAACTTATGTGGTGACTTCTCTCTTTCGGGAGTTAAACACAGGAGCAGTGACAGGACCTTCCACAGGAATGGAAAAGTGTTCTGAGAATTGTCCTTCTATCAAGCTGAGTGTGAGAAGAGCCTGATGAAAACTAGCACCCAAAAAGAAGTATTTGTATCTTTGTTCTGTAAAAGGAGAAAATTAATTCTCTGTTCCCAAAGAAGGAGACAGCATGTGCAAAAGGGCAGCAGCTGCACCATCACATTTAAACCTTAGAAGTTCATCCAACTGGAGAAACAGATGTGAATTTGGAGTAAATGTAAGGACACTTCCTCCTCAGTGCACTAGTAATAGGGACAAAAGGAAGCAGTAGATTAAATCCCAGGACTGCCATTTATGCCTAGGCAGAGCATATATGTGAACTACCACATTAAAGAAGAAGCACTGTACACCTCTGTGAATCAGTCTAATCAGCAACAGATTTCCTCCCTAATCAGTAGTTTTCAAGTTTAATAGAAAAGTTCCTGAAATAAAAATAAGTTCATGTAGATAAAGCTCACAGGACCATATATCATAGTCAGTGCACAGGTTACTCTGAAAAAGAACTCTGCTATCAAGATGTAGCAACTGCTCTACCTGCAAAATGCAGTGGGATCCTGGCATGTTTACTGCTTCATATTTATTGTTCAAGTCAGTAAGTTGCTTTGAGAAACCTCTGATCTTGTCATCAGTTTTATAAAATGGGTTTTTCTGGGGTTCCATGAATCCTCGAAGTTTGCTGCTCACTTGCAAGCAGCTACTAAGAAGTATGGGTTTCATTTTGTTCATTCTTTTGTATGTAGCTCTTATCATATGAGTACATGTAAGAACATCTGTCAACATCAGTGAAAACAGCCAGAGTGCATTTATTTCCATTATATATATAACCCTTTTAGAGCAACTCACATGTGGATATTTCATAAATTTTAACAAGGTTGTTTAACCTTGAGCATAATTCACTTCAAGGAGTTTTCATGGCCTACTCTTGTTTCAAAGCTTTGCATTGTATAGCAATAAACACATGAGTAAAGTTCTGATAATAGCCCTTATTACACAACTGAAACAGATAATCAAACCCAACAGAATATTTCCTATTTACATGTTGTATTAATTTGATTGACCATAAACAGTATGTTAGTCCTGTCAAAATAGATCCCATAGCACCAAAACCACATCTGGTGGAGAATTCTAAAATTCTAGGCACTATATCTCTTGTAAAATAATCCTATATATCTATCAACAGCTGATTATTTTAGACAGTTAATCAATTCCATTATTAGCCAAATATTTCAAATCCTTGTCTTAGTAAATCTTCATTTTCTCTAACCAGGGATGCTGTTACACAATGTGTTCTCTCTGGTAGATGAGTTAGCTAGAAAGAAGTTCATTCCCTCCTCCCTATTTTGGTGCTTATTCTCACATTAATGCTATATTCATCATCCTTAATACAATGACTTATGAGGCCACAATATAAACCAGGTCACTTAGATTATTTTGAGTTCAAAAGGAAACATCGAAAAACATTATTGCATTTCTGTTTATAGTTCAGAACAAGTGAGAATAAAAAAGATTTTGGTGGAGGGCAGGAAAGCATTCAGAAAAAAAAGCAGTTCTAGATCCTGGACTGCAAAGAGCCTAAGGATTTTGAAATATATGTGGCTCACTTCCCAGGAGAATGTTTTTATTACCTGCATACAAAATATCTGGAAGGAGCTAGAAGTCAACCTGGTAAACCATTAGACAAGACCACAGTGCCAACATGTTTGGCAGTGGCAGGTTAGTTCTCTGGTAGGAACTCTCTGTCCTAAACTGACACAGATTTTTCCACTTTTTCATTCCAGTCACAAAATACAAACAAAGCCAAACTTGGCAACACAGAAAACTGAAAACACAAATCTTCTTGTTTAACTCAATGTCTAGTCATGAAAGAGTGGGCTTGCATTTATTTTGTCCTTTAGAGATCTTCTCTTCCTTCTGGTGCCTCATGGATGGTCAGAACAACAAACACACATTTGGGTTTAATGTTCCCTATTAATAGTAATGGCTCCCAATTCATGATCTAACATTTCAGAAACTGTCTGTCTGGGGAAGAATCATCTCTTTATCTGTGGGGATTAGGCCTCAGACTAAATTTCCATAGGACACTTTGCTAGGGCCAGGTGAGTAACTTTTAGATATTTTCTGTTCAAGCATCTGAGTTACCTCCCTGTATCTTGCTCAAATCTTGTGATCTTTGAACAGCTGAAGTGGAATGAGATCTAAAAATAAAGGTCTGGGAGATCTCTTGCCCCCTGAATCCTCCTGGCCGTTCTTGTAGGTGGGCATCACATTTACTAACCTCCAGTCAACTGGAACCTTACCAGTTTGCCAGGATTGATGATAAATGATGGAAAGTAGCTCTGTGAGAACTTCCACCAGCTCCCTCAGTATATTGGGTGAATCACATCTGGCCTCATAGACTTGTGTGCATAAAACATATTATTTGATATTTTTTTACTGACTGTGGAGACATTCTAGAAAATAAGCCCAGATGTGCAGGTAAACTAACGCTTACCAGGTCAAATGAAACCTACTGTCATGATATAGCTTCTATGCTATGTACATTCCTTGGCTTCTAGGTTGTGCCTTCTAGTTTATGGCAACTATTGAGCAGCTACATGACAATTAACCATGTAAAATTTGCTTGACTGGAACAAATAAAAGAAAACAAACCTATTTTTCACTTTATACTTGACTGGATTCTTCATTCTGAATTCATAATGAGTTCAACATTCTATGCCAATTGTTAGATTGTTAACATATATGCATTTGAAGAACTATATGTCTTCATGTGGAGAGGATTAGACATATTAGATATGGTTTTATATTATATGCTCTTAAAATAAAATACTATGTCTTTAAATGCACAAAATCCTATGTATGAACAATTGAGGTCTGTAAGATTTTTCAAATTACACTACACTGTAGCAAAAAAATAAACCTTTATTAGGCTGATTTGTTTGCTTGTTTTTAAAGAAGGGCCTAAATTCTAATAGATTGCAGGAAAGGTTCTCAATCAATATTCTTTAGCCATTCAGCATTTCAACATTCATATATTCTAAACATCTTTATAACTTTTTTCCCTGCTTTTTTTAGTATGGGAATACTAATACAAAAGATACTATAATATAAGTAGGAGCATGATAATTATCATGCAAATACTAGAATCACTGGACTTTAATTCTCCAGAAATTACCACTACAGACAAATATGATGTGACTTAAATGTCAGGGGCATCATGATATAAACAAAGACATCTTCAAATTAAGAATCAGAACAGTAGTATTCTAAAACGTAGTAGTTTTTCATAGGTTCTTATTAATCCCCTTAAAATATGTTTTTGCTTTCAATCAATCATATGCACAGAAACAGTCAGATTCTTAGTTTCATGCATGAAAAGGTAAAAGTAAGAGAAAAAATATTACCTTGTCTTAAAACCTGTTATTTATCACAGCTTCTGCAGCCCTGCCATTTAATGCTGTTCCTACAACTTCTGATCATTTTATGATGTGACCCATTTATTCCATCTTCCATTCTATTGAGGCATTTGAGCAGAGATCCCTCCTCCTCACTGGCATGTGGAGACATCTGTTTTCTAGGGTCCTGCAAAACATTACACAGAGCTCTCCATGGATCTCTGACTCTATCAAAGTGGCCTGACATTCACTCTCTGACCACGAGTCTTCAGGTCATTTAATTTATAACTGTTCTTTCAGTTCAAGACTTCCTTCTCATGTCAAATCTTTCCTTACTATAATCTGTCAAAGATTATTCTTGGTTAACAGTTTTGATGAATGTACCAAATGTGTATATTTTAATGTAATAACAAAAATTGAAGGTTTTCTGTTATGGGGTACTAGAAACCTAAAAGCACAAAAACCACCATGTCTAGACATTCCTGAATATTTTTCTTGCAGAAACTGCGAATAGTGGTGGCTGAACAGCACCTCAGTTAGGGTCCTGCTTCAGAATCAGCAATGCACAGAAAATGCCATTCTCACTTTACAACAGACACATTAAATTTAGCTTCATGTTCACTCATACAGTAACAGATCCAAAGCATGTTCAAACATACTCTGATTATTAATGAAGTCCTATTTCTACTGATATTGCCACTAATTTTTTCATTCACTGATTTAGGAGAAAGGGAAGAAAAGCTTCAGAAAAAAGAAGTAAAATGATGCAACACATGGAACATTCCAACCCCTGGCTGCCCTGCTCCTGGCTGGGCTGGGAAGAGTCCTGGCTGACAGGCCCTGCCCTGGTGCCCTCCATGAAGGGTCCCGTGAGCGCTGAGGTGTCCTGGAAAATTAAATTATTTCCAAAGAAATGTATCATGCTTCTTGGATTTAAAGTTTTCTGGTAAATCTTGTTAATATAAGTGATTAAATCTCAGTATATTTTGTCTTGGGTTGGGGGGGTGGTGGGGGTGTGTTGTTTCCTTGTTTCTTTTTTGTTGTTGTTTGTTTGGGGGGGTTGTTGTTGCCGTTGGTTTTGGGTTTTTTTGTTGTTGTTTTGTTTTGGGGTTTGGGGCTTTTTTTCATTTGTTTGTTCATTTGGGGTCTTTTTGGTTTTAGTTTTTGTTTTATATAGCAATAAAGCAGAGGAGGTTGTATTGGGGGTTGGTTTTTTTCCCAGTCTGGAAATATTTGAACCCTTTCCTAACAAACTACTTTTACACGTTGCTTTATATACTCATGGACATAATGGACTAAATAATGCATCCATAAATTGAAAAGGATGAATTTAAAAAAATCAAATAATGTTTGTTACAATTTTCCATTAAACTGTAAAGTGCATTAAAAATAATGGTTTAAGGATTTCAGCTAGAATGAAACCATGAAAATTTCAGAACGAATGAAGTATTCTTGCCGGAATAATAATCAAAGAAAGTAAAAGACCAAGTTTACCATAATATATAAATTGAGCTAAGGATAATGAAAAAGTCTGTGACAGAGCTATAATGAAAGCAGCCAAAGTTATAAATAAAATTATGCTAATATGAATTTTCAATAGACTAATCAAAAGACAACGAAGATATACAATCCAATTTGCAACTTGGTGTTTTAGTACAGAGAAAAATATCCTATTCAAGCAGGTATCCATGTGGTGATTCCCAGCCAGCATTATAAAAAACATATTTAGATAAATGTGGATATAAATATACTCAAAGATGAGTATAATGCACTATTTTAGACTTTGTCTTAATGTTTGTTAAATGGAATATCACATTATATTTGAGAAAGGATAAACTTATTCAAAAAACCATAAGCTCACTCAAAATCTACTGTGTTTTCACTTGAGTTTCCTTTCTAACAGGACTACGACCTAAACATGTCACATTAAGTAGAAGCATATACAACTCAAATTTATCTTTAATTAATACCAAAAATTATTCCCAAACCATCATTCATCACCATGATAAATCACAGACATACATTCTCATCTTGTTTATACATGTGGTCCAAATGTTTTGAGAGGACTCAGAAAAAGGACTTCTGTAGCTCTAGGAGAAACTGGCATGACTATTCAAAACTGAGCCTCTTCTAAAACAACAATGGCCACAGGTATTACCCAGGACACCCCTGCAGAGCAGTAACAGCTCTAAACACCTTACACGCAGAGAAAAAATGTAAGCAGTGGTCCTTTATTTTTGGCCCCAGCACACCAATTCATATAATAAAGAAGCAATAAACCGTGTAAAACTTCCACACCCTCTGTCCTTTCTGACTTCTCTTCCCCAGACAGACCTATCCCCTCCGTGAAGACACCCACACAGTTCTAGTGCAAAGCCTAGGGTGGTATTCGTATTCAACCCAGTTTACAGAACTTACTTCCTAGGCAAAAATATCCATTTTTTTTACTTTTTAGTCATAACATATACAGATTTACTTTCCATATTGCATTATCCAAATCCATATGAGAAAGCAGTTAATATGGTTCATGATATGCTAACAGGAGTCTAGTCAATACACCATGTAATAACAGAGGCATTTGCTTTCCTCATGTCTCAGTTATTGTAAACTGATTCTGCTGACAAATAATAGATTTAAGAGTATTCTGTTACATTTGTTTCAGTATAAATCAAAAGAAACCTGATGAAATGAAATTAGTTTTGCTGATGTGAGATGGGCATGAGTGGACACACAGAAATGAAAACCAAAGGTCTACCACAAAAAAAGCCTTTCTTCGGTGCACATATATGTGTGTGTCTTCAAACATGTATGTATATTACTTGGAGATAAATAGATCGTTAGATAGATAGACAGACAAATAGGTATAAATATATGCATATTTATGAGATTTTTTACAGATATATATGTATATATATACACACAGGCACATGTACTGATAGATGAAATTTTGGTTCAGGCTTCTTGCTGGCCAACTGCTTCAGGTTCCATTTGAAGAAGTTGAACAACTGAGGATCAAAGGTGCTTTTAATAAAATAAAACCTCCAGGTCAAATGGGCACACTTGGAGAACAAAAAGGGTTAACAAAAAGAGAATGTATGAAGAACTGCTTGCTTTCAGTCTAATGTCTGATGAAGCCAAAAGCTCACCAATCAATCCAAACAATGGTTATCGGGTGTAATATATATAAATATATTTATTTATTTATTTATTTATTTATTTATTTATTTTTATCTTCCCACAAGTATACAGAGCATGTAAAGATATGAATTTCATTATGGGTTAAAATTACTACCAATTGGCACATTAAATTATATTTGCCAGACTTCAAAGAAGAGAGAATACTCTGGAACTATCATTTTAAGCATACTTAAAATGTGCATATTGCAGCAATTATTATTAATACACCAGTACAATATTAAAATGAATTCCATCAGGCTCTAATAAAGAAATCCCATTGTAACAAAATGGCCATTAAATTTCAAGGATTTACACACACTCCTAGTCTACAACCCTCAGACTTGAGGCCAATCATTGAGCAGAAAGGCAATAGAGAGCCTCTGCAACAGATAGATCTGGAAAAGTTTGATACATGTTCAAATGTTATAGAATTTTCCTTGGAGAGATGCATGGATAACATGTGGAACAATGTAATAAAAAATTAAAACATAAGTGCTATGGGTAACGAAGCATAACATGTTCTGAACTATTCCAATATACGTACACTGTAGGTTGTTGGAATCATCTACTAATGGGGCCTAAAGGGAAAATTATTGAGAGAGGCAACCTGAAAATCTGTCTTTCAAGTAGACAGAATTGAGATGAGTTCTATTCTGAGATAGGAGCTCTGCTTCAAGTATGTGTCCCATAAAACTGTTAATGAAAGCACTAGCTGGTATTTTTCTCATTAGCATGAACTTAATAGGGAACAGATAGTTTCTGTTAATTCATTTCAGTAACAACCATTGAAAAGCTATAGATTGTAATGGCTTTGAATGACCTATTCATTCAGTTGAGACCTGAACGACTAACTAGACCTCTAAGAATTTAAAATTGCAATGAACATCTAAGTCATTTGTTTTTTGTGATGACTCCTCTGTCTTTAGAACCCACTGAGGGAAAATATGTTGCATCATTTAGGCTGATTTCTGAAAAAGAACAATTCATGTCTGGTCCATTGGCCCACTGTTAGCTACTAATGTTTGGCAATACTCAAAGAGTTACATTAAAATAAACATTTTGATAAGTGCTAAGAGGCAGTAATGAAATTTCTTCCAACCTCCTTATCTGATGCACACATCTGGTCATGAAAAGAGCATTATGTAGGGATAGTTTTGTAAACATTTTACATCTACATGTAACAATGTCTGACAGATGATATAGGTAAAGCTGTGCAAACACTTTAAACACAGCCCAGCTGCAGCAGCTGTCTCTGTAAAACCTGAAAAGACCTGATCAAAATACAGGGGCAAGTCATCAACAGCTGAGAAGAAAGAGTTTAAAAGACAGCAAAGATGTACTTCTAGCTCAGAAAGCCAATCATGTCCCAGGCTGCATCAAAAGAAACATAGACAGCAGGTTGAGGGAGGTGATGTTCCCCTTTGCTAAACTCCCATGAGACCCCACCTGGAGTCCTGCATCCAGCTCAGGAGCTCCCAACACAGGGAAATCATGATGATTCTATGATGAAAATGGATTAGTTTACCCCACTGATCAAGAGTTTCCTCAAGGAAAAGCCAGTCCCCAAGACTTACAAACTCTTATATGTTCCACCAAGAGGTACTGATGATGCGACACAGAAAATTAAGAGTGCATCAAGGGAAAAGCTATTCAATTTCAGCAGTTCCAGGCTCTGGAAGTTGATCTGCTTGTTAAACAAGCAGAATCTCTGGTATGTCCTGTGTATATTTTTGGCCTTCACATTATACTCCCAAACTATTCTGAGGACTAGACAAGAGTTGTCTGGGCTAGGAGCCATCAACAACAAAGTTTGGGTGCAATCTCCTACTTTTGCAGGACAAGGTTGTTGAATCTAACAAATGTGATCTATTCCACATCAGCTGTCCTCAGCACACAAGTATCACCACCAACACATTCAGTATTCAAGAGCAACAGACTATGCAACAGACACATCTTGCTGCAGGGAGATTCTGATTAGATAAAGAGATTTTTTTTGTGGTGACAATAGTCTAACAGTGGCCCAGGTTGCTTAGAAAAGCTATGGGATCTGCCTCCTTGGAGGTCTTCAAGATCTGAAAAAGCCCTCATCAATTTGATCTGCTTCAAGAGGGGAGTCGAATTAAATGATGTCAAGAGGTCTCTTACAACATAATTTATTCTTTGATTTTGTGATTCATATTCTGTTTCAAAATCCACATTAGTCTGTGCACACAGGTAAGGATAATTTCATCCAAAAAACCCATGATTTCTTAAACTAGCATTATACATCAGATGTATGAATTTTAAGTTCTTTTTATGAGAGTAACTCACATACTTTGAGTGCTAAACACGACCACAATCAAAAAATGAAATTACTGTTATTATGTTGCATAAGATAAACAATAAAAGTTTGTGTATTAACTTTACAGACACATCCAATCACCACATGAATTGCATCTGGCAAAAGTGTGTGAAAAACGATGAAAAAATATCAAGTTCAAATGCAGCTGAAAGGGATCTGAACAGACCTCCATAATGGCCAGCTCACAACATCTCTAACAGCAGAAAAGAGACTTGGACAGACAGAATCTTGGTCTTGCATGAAATTTGATATGTAGACTTTTATTCTTTTAAAATTGTGATTTCAATTAGATTGATATCTAGGTATCCTCATTCTACTGAGGAGAATTTTAAAAAGTCCTGAAATACCTCAGCAAAATATGACCCATTTTCAAGTGTAACTAACCTAAGAAGTATTTCCCACTAGAGGTCAAAATGGCCATTAATTTATACATTTTATGTAACACAATTATATGTGTCTGTCTGTGTATTTTCCTACTATCAGATTCTTCACCATGAAGTTATACAAAAAGGTTATGTATGTACTCCTTTGACAGTAAAAATATTGATGTAGATTGTAAAGATATAAAACCAAACAGTCATTGCCAAATTTTTCAAAACTTAAACAAACATCATGAAAAAGACAGATAAAGTCTTGCAATCGTGTCTTGAAATAAACATTATTTCATGCAGATTTTATTGTTATTTTTCCATGACATGACGTGATTAAAAAACACAGAAACGTTCAAGTGAAAGTTGTATATCTTATATTAAATGTATTGCCGTCACTTTCTAGACTGCAACCAAATCAAAATACAAGAGAAATTGTCCTTACCCATGAATCATTTACAAAGATTACAGAAGTTATTAATGATTGTATCACTTCATGCTTACAGAGACCTTACTCGCATGGATCACTGGGAAAATAAACTACAACAGGAATTGTGTCAATGCATATATGACACCCTTAATCTGCACCTCTGCAAATGAAACAAGTCCACATACTGGTTACAAGCACGTTTTTCAACACTGACACAGTGATTATTTAAAAAAAAAAGTTAATTATCATTAAGGAGTATTAACCTCAGTGATTTCTCTTCTAATATAAAGACCATAGTAAACAAGATTTCACACAGAGGAGCTTCTAAAGCTGAATAGTTAAAGAAGTTTTTCTTTCCCGCTTTTTTCTAGGAGAAGGAGCATGGAATCAGCTAAAACAGACCTAAAGGCTGGGGTCTGGTAGGAATCACTTTGTTCTCTCCTGAAGAATGTCGGTCCAGTTCACCCTGATATCTCTTCTCAGAGTAACTTTGGTTTGAATTCACTCCAGCAGTCGCTTTCTGACCTATTTTTCCCCTACAATTTCTTCATTAATTTGCATACCCTTTTTCTCCTTTTTCTTTACCTAAGTACTTAGACAGTCACATCCTATAGTCTCCCTTCCTGAAATTATACCTCTAGAACGGTGTCATCTGACTTAAAACTAACCTTTCAGTGTGTTTTCTTCTGGTTTTTGATCTTTCTTTCAGTATTTATTTGGACTGCAATAAGGTTAGGAGAGGCATTATAATACCTAATGCAATGTATCACAGTTCCTTAGAATTTACAAGTCACAAGGAGTTAATAATAAAAACGGTGACCATTAATAAAATGTATCAAATGTATTATTTTTAAGATTAGGAAATAAAATCCTGGCTTTGAAAGGGCTGGGTTTGCAATACATGTCTACAGTCAGCTTGACACTGTTAATCCTATAAAGCACAGCTTTTCAGGGGAAATATTGGAAAGGTTGTTTCACCAGAGGAAGAACACTGGTAAAAAAAAAATTCTTTGGGGAGAAATAAAATAAATATAGAAGAAGAAAGAAAAATTACTAAATCACCAAAGTCTTAAAGAAATAGTGTATTTTTTTATATATAAGAATATGTATGAGAAAAACGTATCTGCTAAATTATGTATGAAACACGTAAGTTTCATCCAGAGGTCCAAATTCTGGTCTGTCTGTTAAAACTGATCATTTTCTTCCCCACCCTTTGATTATGTGGCTTTAGAAATGTATTATGCTGCCAAAGAGGATTAAGCTGGATTTGAGATCCACGATGGTCCTATTATTTCAAACATTTAGAAACAGCCTTTTGTTTTCGTTCAGCATTAAGCAAACTGACAACCTTCAACTTACCCTTCCTGCTGCGATACACTGTGTCATGTCTGCAGTCTACTTAGCTGGGACTGATTTTCATTTTCGACATTACAGAGAAAGACTATGAACGTTCAGTTAAAGCTTATGTAAAATATAGCTTAGTCTATCTAGCAATGTTAATCTTGGCCCCAATCCAGCAAAGCTCTTAATATTTCTTAATATTCTCATTGCATTCAGCAGAAGAATTCAAAATCAAATCTATAACTAAGCATGGAACCAGTTCAAGTTTTTCAATATATTCTTCATTATAACATTGCAAACAGTAAAAACAAAATGAAACAAAACACTGTAAATCAGGACAGACATAAGAAACATTTCTGATAATAGGTTAAAAAAAAGATTACATGAGCTTAGTTTTTATTCTAATTGATATGAGTTGGATATGGACTCTTAAACTAGAACTAGTTATACACTATTGATCCTGATCTCTGTTTGAAATGACCTTCTCTCTCTTGGAGAATCAGAGGGCTTCCAGCGGATAATACCAGGCTAAAGTTCTCTCTGGATTCCTCTGTACTGTATTAAAAAAAGGGCCAAACACTGAAGTCAACACTGGACTATATGACCTTAATACCTAATTGTTAACAGCACTTCCTGGCTCCTTTTCCTTTTTGGAATACTCCAGCTTGCTCTCTCCAAGACAAATTTCTTGCAGAGGTGGCTAGCCCTAAGCACAATGGACCACAGCCAGCTGGCAGCAGTCAGCCTTTCAGCAAAAGATCAATCCCTGAACTTTTATTCAGCAATATATATGGAACTTCAGCTTCCATGATTGGGAAATAGCTCAGTAAATTAAGCTCCCTTTGCAAGGTGCCTTGCTAAAAGTCATTCCTTCCCCTACTTCATGGTCTTTCTTCTATTATAAAGGTTATGAAATCTTTCTAGCACTATACATGGATTTCTCAGTCTCTCTGTCTTTCTACAGCAAAAATAGGCTATCATTCCTCTGCCTCAGTTTTGATAGAACTCCTGAAAACATTGAAGAAAAATTACTTTGAAAAGGACCAGTTTAGGTTCTAAGTAGCCCTTTCTCTAATTTAAAGGGACAGATAACCAAAACACAGAATTAGAATCTTTATCTTATCACCAAGTTCAGAAGTTGTTTTCATTCTTCCTGTCTTTTTCTTGACTGACTCCCAAAAACAGAAATCACATCACGAAGCCAGACAAACGTTTCAGTCTGTTGAATATTTTGTTGCATTCTATAGTCCCAGTTAAATCCTGTCTAATGGTTAATGACGAATAAAATTACAGTAAATTTTCACATACTTGATTTGAAACACTTAAAACACAGCTAAACAATAAGAAGGAAAAAAATATCCGAAACAAGAAGATAAACTTCCTTGGATGTCAAGATGAGATGCAACATAATTTCCTTAAAGGTATTTCCAACAATCATATATTAGCTACCTCAGCCTGTTAGGAATTCCCATATATATTTAGTTTGTGTCTTGCACAGAAAATAAAGCCACTCTCCATATCCAATTGTGCTCTAAGGTGTGTTACTATGAAATTTGTGTGTAAGTTTTGCTGTAATTTTGGATACAAAGTATTTTTGACTGCGCACAGGGAGCAAATATCCTCTTCGACTGATTATAATTTCCAAAACAGTTTTAAGGGAAGTGAGTGTACTGAGGAATAGCTGACACATATCAAAAAAAAAAAAAAAAAAAAAGATAACCCAAATAAGCTGTTGTTCTTGCAAAAGAAAACAAAAAGTAAAAAGGTCTTACTAAATAGGATTTGAACAGCAAGATATTAAATAAATAGAAAATATCTCAGTAAAAGGAGGACTCAGCTATTACTTCATTTTACTGATTGTTTTGTAGGCATAATAACATGCTTATCTTTCACTCACATCAAAGTGAGTAAAAAAAGGCCGATATAAATTCTTGCCATTCAAAATATCATAATGGTAACAGTGAAAATGTTATTGAAACATACAACTGGTAACTGAAAAATCATGAGAGATTATCCTTGAGCAATTGCTGGAAAGGGATGCATGTAATTATGGTAGGTTAAATAAAAAAGGTTAATACAAGAGGAGTTATATGGGTATCATATGTGGGTGATGACATTATTTTTCCGAATTTATTGAGTTTTATAAGATAACTTGTATCTCATCAAAAGTATTCCAGTCATGACTGATATAATATTGACTGTTAATATGTCTATCAACAATTTTCAAGAATACTATTATGTAGTACAACTAATGGTAATAGTCTTGGTAGACAAATATCAAAAAAACACAGTTAAAGGAATCAAAAGCTAAATATTCTCATTGCAATTAATTTTGCATGCATTTTTCTAGCAAAATAGCATTGTGCATACATACTTCAGGAATTGCTCAGGAGGTATCCAAATGGAAGTTTATATGACAGGACATAAAATGTGAAATGTCAGTCACATCACTGGATGCGTGTTTTTCCTTGCTTAACTGAACAGACAAGCAGAAGCCCCACTTTCAGTTTCTGGTATTAGATACAATTTGGTATGCTGCTAAGGAACTTGGAATATGATATGCAATGTTTTGGAGAGTAACTGCCACAGAAATATTTTATTTTTCCAAGGCACTAAGTCAAAAGGACATAAACACAACTTATCTACCCTAGTGTCTCAAAATGAAAAGGCACAGCAATTTAATTCAGTCCAGCTGATCAGATAGGAACTACAATTCCTTCTGGAAGATCATCAGTAAAATTTAAGGTCAGATATAGTGAGAAAACCAAATTTCCCAAGGAAAACAAAAAGTTTCTAAGCAATGTAAATGGATACTGATTAATCAAGTCACCTAAACTCATCATTCAAGAAGTAATCATACATACACTACCTCAAAGTAATAGATCATGAAATGTCTGGTATTCAGTCAATATCAAACCATATACTTATTACTAGTCTTGGAACTGTACCAAAGCAGAAAATATAAGACATAAGGAAGTTCAAAATGTTCCTTCAAAATGTTTCTACTCTCAATCAAGATGAAACGAAATGATGAATCCATTTCAGCTCTGTAAGATAAGTATCATCTTGCAGAAAGAACACTGAATTTTTTCAGGAGTGCCTCTGTTGAGCCAAATGCAGTATCATTTTTTTTTTCAAAGCAATGAAGATGACAAAGAAAGATTCTGATGACAGCAGAAATCAAGGCTATTACCGTGGTTGGTTTAACTCCTTCTGTGATATTCTGTAACAGAGACAATAACACTACCTACATGGTGAGGGGCCGATAACATGCAGTTTCTATGTGTCAGAAAATATGCCCAGAAATCCAGAGATCAGATTATTGAAATAAAATACTTGCAGGTTTGTAAATTGCTCTTTCTACATATGAATTTTTAGGAAGTATTTTTCACCCATAGTGCACACAACCACATAATAAAGATAAACTGAACAAGTTAATCAACTCCTTTTATATATTACTATATTGCTATTAGTCCTGTTGGGGAGGAGGGAAGGTCAAAGTTTCTTTATCCATCCCCCTCTAGCTGTCTTTTACCTTCCTAATCTAGTTGTTAAGCCACCACAAAACAAGAATAAACAGAGGGTGAGGATAGAATGAGAATGGAGCACATGAAAACATTTTACTTCATTAACAAAAAGCTGATAACCTAGGAAAACATATTATGACTTCCCAAGCTCATTTTAACAAAGCAGATACATAATATAAATGTAGCAATGCATTTAAATATAAATGCATTTGCCACATGTACAGATTTTCAGAGTTAGTGCAGTTTCATATTTCAGAGTTACTGAAGTCACATATTTCACTTGTGAACAGAAATACCAAAATGGCTCTGTGCATTTCATACAGACAAGGGCTTTCTGTGGCCCTAAGCATACAAGCAAAACTTTTTTACCCCCTTTAAGAGCTCTTTTTTCCTTTGGTTATCTTTTTGGACATTTGACCTCTAACTCAAAGCTTGCTGCAGAAAGATGACATCAAACCCTTCCTGAGTTATGAAACAAACATGCAAAAAAATTCCTTCTTTAGATTCTGTTATACTTCATTCATCTTATCATTGTTTTCACTCTGCAAAGATATGTTAAGCTTTTGCCAAGGCCCCTAGGCAGCACCACAGTATTACAATAACATTTGCTGAAAGGTCTCAGAAAGACCTCCTACACTGCAATTCCTAGCTGGCTGGCACATCCATGAGTAAGTTCTTTTAAATCATGTGTCTCGGCAAGTTTTACACACACACTCGTTCATAACAAGTGAGTTTGTTGGGTTTGGGGGCTTACTTTCTTTTATCACAGGCTGACATGTTGTTGAAATTAATCACAAGCTGTTTTCCCTAATGGCTTCTGCAGGAAAGTTGGGTATGTTGGAAATCCTATTGTGATTTGGTATAAAATATTAATGTCAATAGCAGCTGCTTTGTCTTATAATGCTGTGTAGAGTTAAATAGTAAGGCAGTTAGTTACATCAGGAGGTTATCTGGCAAATTACCATATGATTTGTTATATTGTGATACACTCTATGGATGAGCCTTAATTATGATTTTATTTATCTTTCAAATGCAGTGTTTATTTTCATATATTTACTTGTTTTTTAGAACAAGCAACTATCTATGGCTCAAGGTTTCTTGAATGTCCATGTCCATCCTCATGACCTCTATAGAACCTCATAGCAGTAAATCAAACACTGGCTGCTCTGAACTGCATTCAGAGCAAGAATATTTACACTTCATGACAGATCATTGGACTATTCTGTGAACCAAACTAATAGTTTCTAAAGAATGAAACCTGAATTTTGTCCTTCAGCTGCAGAAACACAGCAGCACAGAGCTTCAAGAAGAAATCATTTGGTGGTGTTTGTGTTCATTTACTTTGGTCCAGATGACTTGCTCATTCTTGCTGAAAGCTATTGAATGTGGAGACAGTCTAAGAGGAGTGTTAAGAAAGAAACCTAAAATTGTTGCATTTTTAGAATGTTGTTCTCATCTAAAGTTTTCCTAAGCTACCGATGGTTTAAATGGAAAATAGATCATGCTCCATGTGAATAAGGGATTCATTTGTTTCCTGGAAACTTGGCCAGGAATAATGGTCAGAAAATGAATATCATAACTGATGAATATTTAAAAACTGTCAGGGACCAAGCTAAAGAGAAGAAAATAAGAATTATTACACAGACAAGGAGATTGAAAGTGAGCTGCTAACTTAGAAGGTAAAATTCATGTAAATGGGGCTTTGCACACGTCAGAATTAATCTGCAGAACAGGGTGCTCTATAGACACCTTGCTGCTATTTGCAACATTGAGTAAGAACAGTCTTTCATGGATTTCAAGCAATTTATAAAAAAGCAGTTCCGCCCTGAGAAAAAAACTGAAAAAGATCAATCACATTCTCATTTTCATAACAGTTAAGGACCAGATTCACCTGACAATGTGTAAGAAGTCACTTATACTGTATAAATTGATTTTACTTAAAATACTTTCCTCATTAAAAATTTCCTTTATTTATGAATTGTAGTTAGGTTTAGGGGAGAGGGGCCTTTTGGGGTTTTTTTGTTTGTTTGTTTGCTTGGTTTTTTTTGTTTGCTTGGTTGGAGTTTTTTTTGGGGGGGGGGTTGTTTGGTGGGGTTTTTTTTGTTTGTTTGCTTGGTTGGGTGTTTGGGGGGATTGCATTTATTTAGCAGGAAAAAGCCTTAATTTAACATCACATCTGCTCAGCTGGAAAATCTTTTATCCTGTTTAGAAGTGAAGATTACAGAAATCCACCTGCAGAACTGGTAAAATAAAATGACACTGAAAATATTTTTATTGTTGCATTGTGTGCAGCATTAAAAGCATGTTGCATTTTCTTCTAAACAGGAAGTAACAGCATAGTGTTAAGGTAATGTACTAAAATCCCCAAATGATACTTCTATACATTGGGAAATTAGAAAAACAGAAAGCTTCTTGATTCTTGGTGCATATTCTGGTTCAAATTAAAACAGCTGAGACATTAAAAAAAAAATCTTTAAAACATTCAGATTCATAGTGCAAGTGATGAGAGATTTATACATGGGCTTCTATATGTGTCCTGATGTGAGACTCAAATGATTGAGCAATCTGAGCAAAGTACACAAGATGGGCAACATATAAAACTGTTCCCTAAAACAGACTTTATATAATCCACAGTAAACCATTAGCATCATAATAACTATAATGAGCATAGCCTAGCAAGCTAACTGAAGAATTTATGCTTTCAAATGTGTCCCACATGTCTAATTTGGAAATTTTGAATACAATTTTCCTGCTTTACCTTTTAACAGGATGAGTTAATACCTTGTTCTTTAATGCAAGGGATGCAAATGTGGTGTGTGTATTAGCTCTCCCACCTTAGTGGCAGAATGGGAGTGAATTTTTTCAGATAGAAAAGGAACTAAAATTGAGTTTCCCAAATCCCAGATGAGTGCTACAAATAGAAGTACAATAAAAAAACCCAAAACCCTAAACTCCTCTTCTGTATTCTTGTCCGAAAGTTGAAAAAAACCACTATTTACAAAATCCCCCAATATTTCTTGATTTTCAAAAGCCATCCCAGTTGAACAAGGTTCATTGTTATAAACTCAAAAGAGAAGTTATGAAAAGAAATAGGGTTAAAAAACATCTATTCTCAATGTTTGCTTCTGATTTAGTTTAGATGGCTCCTCACTCACCGTGCTACCAGCACTAAATCCAATTCTGCACCACATTGCCCTCATACTCTACTTAGAGATAATAGGATTCTTTTTCCTCCATCAGAGACTTTGCAGATAATGTTGAGCCTCATAGGGATCCTTGTCCTTTGGTAAATATGACTGTAGAAGTCTAGATAACCTTCAGCAGTACACTGTCTGATGAGTATAAAAATATATCATACAGAACTGAATGAAATGCTGCTCAGTGTTGTTTCTCCATCAGGGCTTTGTGGTTGGCAGTAAGACATAATTTGCGAGAACAGAATGCAGTTGCAGCAAATATTAAATGTTCTGAAAAACATCATTCCAACTATAGAAACTCTTTGTTGTTTTTCTTGCCAAATTTGCCAGCCAGCATCATTGGCCCTATTAATGGCCATTTGAAAAAAGTTATCTCATTACTAGTACTTAAAATGGATTTCTGGATATGACTATGTAGGTTCACTGGAAGACCTGTAATGTCCTTTCCAACACCAATCATTCCATTCTAATGTTTGTACCTGAATAATGTAACATGAACTGACCAAAACTTGTTTGCTGGAGGCTATTTCTAGCAAGAACAAAACATTTTTTGACCTGGTAAACCTACAGTGGTCTTCTAAAGCAAAAGATTCTCCAATATGGGTGGTCCGTTTTACAGAATTTCCAGCATATAGAAGAATCCATCTTTGCTCTTTCCATTTGGAAAGTTACAAAGCCAACATACAGGTGGCCAGGAAAGACTGGACTAACCTTTTCTAATTATGAACTAGCTGGGTCATTGGGAATGCCTGCTGGCATATATTATATTATGCAAGACAACTGTTGGATGGTAATACAACCCTGGCCACAGTCAATTTTTAAACACATGTGGATTTACACAAATCCCTAAGTATATGATAAAAACATACATTTTGTACCAAAACTGTGCACTATTGGAATCATGAATCATTCAGGTATCTCTGGTCTAATACTGATCATTTGGCGTTCCTGCATATTCTCAACAGGAACTACAGAGTAGCATTTTATATTTCTTCCAACAGCCACCATGTGTTTCCAATAAGAGAAGCAGTCTGCAGGTGCAGTTATCTTTTGCAGTACATAAATTTTAAGGAGACTGAATTCTTTTTCTCCCTTAACAAACACCTCTGAGACTTGCCATGCAGTTGAGACCTTGCCATTGAGGTGTCACCTCTGACCCACAGTGCAACACACCGCAGAAGAAAGCAAACTCCCTGGTCTGCACAGAACACCTGCCTGAAACATCTGCAAGCAGCCAAGTCAGCAATTTAATGAACTGGCCTCCTCACAGTCCTGTGATTGCAATCACTCTGTAAGGATTCTTAAGAAAGCCAAAACTAAAAGTGCTCAGAACAGTATGATTTATAACACTGAAATGTTGACCTTTTGCATACTCAGTATGATCAAGCCTTATATTTCAGTTTGATGTAACTTGTTAAAAACACCAGTACACTTGCCTGTTACATGCTAATGCTTTATGTGCTTAGTGGCTTAATTCTCCTTTTTTCCATATGGACTTGCACCTATTCAGAATATCCAGTGGAGGAAAAGACCACTGTAAAATCTTGGAAAGAATTCCAATTTTCAGTTTTCCTATTTCTCCACTTGTGACAACAATACTATCTGTTTATGCAGTGGTTTGAGATCCCAGGATAAAACTGGTTTTTTCTTAGAGTTTGCACAATCCAAAGATGTAAAGATGTCTGCCATATGTAAGTCCCCATAAAATCCCACAGATCTGTGTTGTATATCAGGCTTCCTAGGAACTCCACTGTGAAGAGCATCTTCAGGGGTTTTTTGGCAGGGGAAGAATGTTGGTTTCTTGAGGAGCAGGATGATTCCTGAAAGGTAAACAGTATGCAGTGACACACATTTTGACATTTCAGAAGCATAATTTCCTTGGGAAAGTGTTCTGCTGTGGGAGCACACAAAACTGCTTTGATGTGCTTGTGGGTCACCTCTCCCTATGTACCAGGGCCTGTGTGTGTGCAGGATGAAGGAAATGGCCCCTGTTCCACAGCCCTTTTCCACCTGTCTGTGCTTTGTGACAATCTCAGCAGAGATGAGCTCAGTAAGTACAGAAATCACACTATATTCTGAGCAGTACATCTCCTTCTGAAGTTAATAGTTGTCACTTGCTAAGGACCTGAAGTCACACTAAAATCAAGGAACAATTCTGGTAAGCAAAAAAGACTACCCAGGATAAGGTCCAACACGCCTTTGCTATAAACACAGCATAATTATTCTTCCACTGCAAAATGCATTAAGCAATTTTCTGCTGAGCCTTTGCCAAATTATAAATCTTCCTCAGTTATCTAGAGCATCCTAATTGAGTCATTAGCTCTTCCCATTTATCTGATCATTGAGAGGCTTATCTTTCCTATTTAGGCACAACTTTTTCTTTGTTTCTTTCTACTGCAAAAGTGTATGGCATAGTCCATCCCTTTCAACGTACTAAGACTGATAAACCTCTAAGGTCCCTAGGATTTTAAATGTGGCAAGCTTGCCCTTTGTAAGCCTTAGTGTTCGGAGGTCAGGTCTTTTATACACTGCAAACTGCAATGTTACAGAGCATAAATTGAATTCCCAACCTTATTTTCTCAGATAAATTATTTTATCTGAATCTCTTAAAAACTCAGATTTATCCAGTCATCCTCTATGGTAACACCTGTAGATGCTGATAACCTGACTGCTCCAGACAAGCCAATCTGCTGAAGAAACTGATGTTTTCTCTTTCTTAATTCTTGATACTCATTCCAAGTAATCTAAGGAACAGGCGTGACATAGCACAGTTAGGAGTCTCAAGAGACAAGTTCATTTCAACATGTTGCAATGTCATGGTATGATAAAAGATCACTATTTGTGATCTTTTATCATACTACCACATTGGTTGGTTGCAGGTTCTCAAGATATCTCACTAATTATAATTTGAAAATTAAATGAGTTTGCATATTGCAAAACTCCTTAATATCATGGAAGGAGAAAAATCCATTCTAAAAAATCTGTCGCTTACATTATCTGCAAAAGCTGCTTTCCAGCTCAGTTTTTAATGTACCAAAAAGTCATAGTTTCTTGTAAGTGTCCCTTTATTTTTATTCCTATTGTTCTGTTGTAAGAATGATTCTAACTTAAGTAGGAACTCTGTGTTGGAGCTTGCACAAACAGGACGGGACTGCTGAGATACGTTCTATGAGCTTTATTGTGGCATCAGCCTCATAACAAGGTTTGAGACAACTGAAAGATGGCAACAGCTCATGTCTTGCCAGCAGCAGCCAAAGATCTCTTTGTTACAGGGCATTTTAAAAGTTTTCCATTCAATAGCATATTGCTAAAGCTCACAGACAATTGTTTCAGCCAATCACTAAAAGCACGTGTACACCTGCTTCAAACAATGCATACTTTGATGCTTTCTATTAACAATACACAATAGTCTATTATTAAGCTTAAAACCTTCTACTATGTTGCTAAGCTTATTTTTCTGCAGTCTTAAGGTCTATCTTAGCCAAACCTAAAACCTCAAACTATTGTTTCTTGTCCTTGCTTGCTGTATCATTGTATCTTCTCTACTTTCAGGATTTGCAGCTGCAGCTAGCTCTAAGTTCTCTGCTCTTTCTGTTTCTGGGACCTGCTTTCACAGCTTCTGAAAGTCCTCTCACCTTTACTATTTCCCACAGAACTCCTTTACTCTGATGGAAAAATGTGAGCACCTAGGTACAGAAATGTCTGAGAATGAACAGATTTACAAGTTCCCAGTTAATTCCATTTCAGGACAGTTCTCTGTTAATGCTTCTCTTTCCCATCCCAGCACTGGGTCTTGTGCAAATTATATCTGATAAGAACCCCTAAGAAAAATAACAGAAACACTGTCTTTCTTAAGTGAATCTCTAGACCCACTGTCATTTACAAGAGTAAATAATTAAGAAAATCTGCAGGACATGTATGCACTACAAATTAAATAAACATGAAGTACTTCAAAAGAGTATGACTGACTTTATCCATACCTATGTCAGATCCCCTAAAGGATTTTTTTTCTTTTTTTTAAATAGAAGAGTTGTCCATTTTCTAGGACTAAAAAATCCTAATCCTGTCATTAGGACTCTGCCTCGGGGACCACTGCTGGCTCCCATAGTGTCCAGCATCTCCATTAATGATCTGAATGATGGGACAGTGTGTGCCCTCAGCCACTTTGCAGATGATTCTAAGTTGGGATGAGTGCTTCATACCCAGATGGCTGTGTCATCATTTAGAGGAGCCTCAAAAGGATGGAGAAAGGAACAGAGAAGAATACACAAAGTTCAGCAAAGGGAAAAGCAAAATCCTCCACCTGAGAAGGAATAAGCCTGGTACTTGTACAGGCTGATTGCAAAATGGCTTGAAAGAACCCTAACAAAGAAGACCTTTCAATCCAGGTGGACAACATGTCAACCATGAATCTGTAGTGTGCTCTTGTGGCAATGAAAGCCACTAACAGCCTAGACTGCATCAGGCAAAACATCACCAGCGGTCCAAGGAAGTGACCTTCCCTCTTTGCTCAACCCTGGTGAGACTTATCTGGAGTGCTGGGACCAGTTGTGGGCTTCCCATTAAAAAAAAAATAGATGTAGACACAGTGGAGTGAGTGCAGCAAAAGACCACAAGGGGGATTAAATGAATAGAACATCTTATGCATGAGGAGAGGCTGAGAGAGCTGGAGCTATTCAACCTGGAGAAGAGAAGGTTCAGGAAGGATGTTATTCATGAGTGTAAATATGCAATGGGGAAAATAAAGAAGAGCGAGACAGACATTTCTCAGTAGTATCCACTAAGAGGACAAACGCATGAACAGGAATCTCTGGGCATCAGTTAGCTTTTTTACTCTAAGGGTGATTCAGCACAGTAACAGGCTGCCCTGGGAGTTGGTGCAGTCCCTATCTTTGGAGATACTCAAAACCAGACTGGACACAGCACAGACCAACCTGCTGTAATAGACTGTGCTTGAGCAGGAACACTAGACTAGACAATTCCAAGAGACTAGACAAGCCAAACTCATCTATTCAGTGAAATTTTGAGTAATCCAGCTTTTTTATGTTAAAATTATATGTTAGTTCTGGGATGCATTTTCAGATTACATGGGACAAATGGCCAAGATGGCTGAACTCATTATACTCTGACCTCAGTACTGAAACAACTGACTCAGAAGTGTTAATAGCAGTATAATTTCTCTCTCTGTGCAATAAATTATCTGACTACATGAAGCATAGCAGGTCAGATGGAGAAAACCTCTCTGTCATATTGCCACTTATCCACTCTGCTTCAAGTTGTACTGTAGGGAAATAGGGAAATCAGAATCTATTCTTCAGTTAGTCAAGCCTCATACAGAACTAAGGAGAAGTTTTTAAAGGGGCTTTAATCTAAGAATTTTAAAAATTGAGTAAAAGCAGTCTAGCTTCTAGGACTCATATGACCAGAAACATAAGAACTTTTTGAGCGAGCGCTGACACGATAAAGTAGTAAAGCTCTTCTTCCACTCCAGGCAGCCAGGAGATTAATTGTGTCCTTGAACATAAACTAATGTGGAATAACTATATTGGCTGTCCCAAGTAGTTCTGGATATACATGCAAGTTTCATATAAGCTTCCTGATCCTGTTATCAACAAAGTAACCCTTCTGCCCCTGCCACACCAATAAGTAAAGGGATGCTTCCTTTTTGTTTTATTTTAAAAATATATACTTGTTTATAAAATTTCAGCATGTTTAGATTCTCTTTTTACTCCTTTAGAAAATTTAGAAGTCAAAAGAGACATTTACTGATGGCAAAGGCTGTGTTTCATTAACCATTATTGTCACGATAAAATGTATAAAAAAAATTTCATAGGCTTTATTTCAACCAGTTTACATTTCTCAGCTTGCAAGTCCTTCAGTTCCTTTAAAATTATCCTACATAAAGCAGAAAGAAATAGTCATTGCAAACTAAAATGATAGGATTTCACTGTAAAAAAGTACAGAAATGAAAGACCATATTGTGAAACATGTTTGAAGTAATTAGTACATTGAGCTGTTCTGAAAGCTGCTGGCACTGTTTAGAGATTAAGTCAGTCTCTGGCACTGCTGATCATTATTATTTCAGAGTTGCACTTTTAAAGGAGGGTTTTAATGAAAGGCTATGGGATTAGTAGCTGGGGAAGAAAAAGTTTGTATTATGAAGCAGGTTTATAATGAAAGTCCATGTTGCTTGCAATGGCAACAAAAGCAACATAGCTCTGGTAATGCAAATTGCTAGCTTTGCTTTATGCTGAGCTTTTACCTGAAAGTACAACTCTGTACAAGAGCCAGTTCACCTGTGAATTGGAAAAATGAATCTTTTTCCTTGCAAACGAACAGAACAAAATAATCCCAAAGCAGGTTCAAGATGTAGCTCTGAGAAATTTGGCAATCTTCTCTTGAAAAGGAGTTTCAAAATAATGTGTTGATTCCTGGAGATGTGTCTCAATCCATTTCCTGATTCACCCATATTTTTTTTTTCTCTTTGGATTTGAATGAACTGTTGACTTTCTTCTCACTGAAAATTGAATTTTTAAGTTTTTCACTTCTTAGTTTAGATATATATGAATTATTTGGCAGTCAGCAAGCCTGTTAAAGGTTGAGGTCTGAGTTTACAGGTACAGACTTTATCAGAACAATAGCCATTAATATTTGTGAAGCAGTTAATGAGAACAATGTAAGCAAATCACGCTCAGAATCAGCAAATTTTTCCTTCTGTTTTCTATGATTTTTTAGGTTAAATGCAGATGTCTAAACACAACACATACTGAAAAAATAGATATTAAAAATGAATTAAACTTGTATAAACCTATTTCTGAATTTAGATGGGGTGCACTAATTCACAAGAGATGCATTGCTGTATATTCTCTGTATATCTAAGAAATACTAGGGAATCCATAACTTAAGGATAATAAGAAAATCCAGATCATCAGAAACTAGGGAATAAACATTAGAAAAAGATGCTTGTCATTGCCTCATTTCATCTGGTCATCTTAAAGCAAAAAGTTAGCTTTTGGAACATTCATATTTTCTTTTATAGGAAAGCATATAGATCCCTATCAACACAAAAAATCTGTTTCTATGTGAACAGAGTTAAATGCTGCTCAACTCTTATTTTTTAAAGAATTCCCTCTTTGGTTTATTCTTCAGATTCCAATAGAGACCATTATAATAATTTGAAATAATGACAGATCTCAGTATCATCCAATCAGATATTGCAAATGCAATGCAAATCAGCTTCCTTTGGGACAAGAAACATTCATTCTGGAGGTATCTTGCAAAGAAATTATTTTCAGGGTACAAAACTAAAGATGAAAACAAAGGCTGTTTTTTCTCTATTTGATATGTTGCCCAAGGCAATCCTGTGAACCTTGATAATTTTGTAATATTTCTATCACTTTGTTCTTATTCCTTTTATAAACTGGTGGGAAGTAAAGCAATTTGGAGTAATCAAATGCTTTCTGTTAGTTTCTTTATGCCATCAGCACAAAAAAACCCACATACTTTTATTAGAGAACTTTATTTCCTATTCAGATGAAGTTAAGTCTGAGGTTTACCATTTTACAAAAGCATATCCTGTATTCTCTGCCAGAATGAGGCAACAATTTTATCTCTGAACATAAGGTGAGCAGTTCTTTAAAATGTAAATATATGTAAAGAAACACTTCATACAGATTTAAGCCATAAACAAAATTATTCTATTCATGACTTTATATTAAATCCTTATTAATATGGTAATGTCTTATTAGGTACAAATGCAGTGCTTAGAATCAAAGTAAAGATTAAATAAAAGTAAATGACTCTGTCACAGCCTCAATCTTTTATAGATACTTTCCAGGTGACTAGTATGCCTGAATGTTAAACAGGGCAAATTTGCACCATTTGGAACTACTTGGAAATCCTTTCATCATTTTCTTTAAAGAAATGCGTCTCAAATAGTTCAACACATCATTCTCTGGAAACCATTTAGCTAATTTATAGAAACAAGACCACTGTTGAGAGTGTGGCCTGCATCCACCAGACATAATGATGCTGCCTTATGTTTTGTTCCTTCTGGAAACAATCAGTAACACACGTGCCAGAAATAATATTTACTACATGTTCAAAAAGTACCCAAACACCAGAGACACATGCATCTCATTGACTAGGTGGGGAGTATATATATAAATCTACAACAAGAAGAGAGAATCATATCCTGATATACAGAAGATATTTTATTTCAGTGGCTGGCAGTTTCAGATAATTTTTATATCTAATGCATCATGGTTCAAAAATACCATGGAGATAAAACATGTGAAAAAAAGAGAGGACTGAGGTGAACTGAAAAGAGAAAGCTACAGAGAAAAAAGACAAATAGAAGACAAATGAAGAGTTTTCTGTGACAAATTTTCAGAGCTGCTAGAGATATCAAGCAGATATCTGTAAAAAATATGCCATTTTTACAAATTCAATGTAATATGCAGCTGAATTATATCTGTTGGAAGGTAAAAATATGACATCTTAAAAGCACAAACTACTTTCCTGGGACTACTCATGGGATTAAGTGTCGTAAATGTTGGGAAATTCAACAAAATCAATTCCATAACTTTTTTTTCCATAATTATTATCGACAAGAACTTGCTTCCCTAAAATCTCCAACAAGCATTTTAGAAAACCAGTCACTTTTTCTACCTACTTCTAAAGCTTTTTCATCTCAATTAACAGATGGAACCGGGGAACATTTTTGTATACAAAAGAGAAAGAATACTGAAGGCTATATAAGTTGTACATGACTAGAAATATTTTGTGAGTGCCTTGTCAATGGTTGTATGTTTCTGAGGAATACAAAATGTCCTTTACTCTTTAATTTATTCTGCCTGTGAGGAATCTCAGTTTTTGGTGGAACTGGAAGATACGTTCCCTTTGTTGGTGATGGACAGGCACAACACACTACGTTATCGACAGCAGTCTCTTGTTTTCCTGTCTAGCTCACAAAGTATTTATGGGGATGCATCCTCCAGTGACAGGATTGGTAGCACAGTCTGCCTTTTAGCCCTCTGATGTAAGAAAGTACATCCCTTTAGTAATGTGATTTACTTTAGTATACATTCAGAATAACTTCGCATAGGCCAATAGGTTGAAACGGATGCCAATCAGCATGTTTGAGTCAGATTTAGTAGGTGAATCAACCAGCAAAATGTACTTCTACGTTGAGGAAATAGACAGAAACCACAACTGACTAACTACAGGCAGGGAACAGAAGTTGCTGTCTGAGGGGCCCAGGGGGTGCCTTAGCATAAAATCAATGAGGGTTCAGATTTGATCTCACCAGATGAAAGGATTAGTGCATCTGAGAAATGTCACAGAAAACAAGATTACAGTGCATGTGATACATAAAAACTGAGGGTAAAGTATGCAGAGGGCCTCTGCCAGGTCAGTTTACTGGGTCTGCTCTTTGTCTTTGAAGGCACAGTAACCTGCTAGCAAATCTTCACTGAAAATGCACTAATAACTGCGTGCATTATGGTTCATCTTAGAAGTATTATAAATGTTTTATTGACAGCTGCAGCTTTCAAGTGTGATTAATACTGAATAGATGAATTAGATGTGGTAAGCTAACAGAGGACTGGATGGCTGTGATAAGACAAACCCCACATGGACTAGGAGTGGTTGATCCATAAGGATGATTGCAACTGGCTGCTCCTGGGACTGGAGGATACCACCAGCTCACCTGGGCCCCCCTCACCTTTCCCAGAGCCCAGGCCCCCATACCAGACCACAGGGAGGCTGACTCAACCATGCTGCTGAGAGCATCACTGCATTTGTTCTCCCTGCTTCCTGCATCATCCTTACTATCGTGTGTTTTTTGTCCTGAACTCTGTGAAATAATGAGAGGATTGTGCTGTATCCCACTAGAGTGGTTTTACTGTAAAAGGAGACTTGGGGATAAGTGACACTGCCTGAGCTGCCATGTGGAAGGGTGCTAGGGTGAGCCAGCAAGGGGTCTAAATGGTGTGATATAACAGAACACCCTGATTCCTTCTTGTCTCCACTGCCTCTGGAGAGGGAATCCAAACTCTGGGCTTTGTCCCAGGCCTTGCTGGTTGGAGTGATCCTACCTAGGGTAAGAAATAAACCAACAATTAAGCAATGTGGCTGGGCGAGCATCTGGTACTGGAGCTTCCTACCTGGATGTCTTTCACACCTGTGCAGGCAGCATGTGCATCTTAATTACAAAGCAACTGAGCATATCCTGCCAGAGAACTTCAGATGGTTTTCTTAACTCCATTCTACCTATCACAGGATCACAGAATGGTTTGGGTTGGAAGGGACCTCTGGAGGTAATCTGGTTCAAGCACCCCGCTCAAGTAAGACCATCTAGAGCTGTTCATGCAGACTGTGTGCAGAAAGCTTTTAAATATCTCCAAGGATGGAGACTTCACAATCTCCCCAGGCAACCTGAGCCAGTGCTTGGTCACTCTCACTGTAAAAAAGTTTTTTCTGATGTTCAGAGGGAAATACAGCTTAATAAGTTTGGGAGATGTAATGAAATACATATTTCCCTCCATTTACAACACAGCATAAAATTCAAGAAGTATCTCAGTCTTGCACCCTTCTAACAGATGCATCAGTCACTAAGAACTGTTTGACATTAAAGAGGACTTAGTTTAATATATATTACCCTTAGAAACCTTATGTCAGACAAACTCTTTTCTCAGAAACATTCGTGATAACATAAACAACAATAAATTTACTCTAGTTTCATCTGGAAAATCCGCCTTGGTACCATATTTTAGCTACATACAAAAGTATGACATCTCAACTTTTAAATTTGCATTATTCCTATATTACTTTAAAAGAAAAATAAGATTTGAAAATCAATGGCACAAATATTTAATATTTAATATTTATATTTTAGCTATTATTGTGCATATATATACACCTCCTTATGGCATAGATGTGTACACACACAGATATAGATATATGCATCTGCTGTTTCTAGACAAAGTAAAGCTTTATTGATAAGCAAAACTTGTCAGGGAGAATCTCTGACCTGGGTCAAGCTGATGAGGCAAAACTGACAGGTCATGAATGTCAAGACCTCTTTCAATTAACCCCACACCACATGAATGGTATTAGGTAATTACTGGTTTAGATGTGTCAGGGGGGATTAATCATGTCTCTATTAGCATTTATACAATGAAGCAGTTGTAAGTGAAACTTACAGTATACTACTACAGTCCATTACCTGTAACATGGTAAATACTGGTACTTGAAATATTTTTAGCTATGTAAATTTCAGCTTTCAGGCAATAAATTAGCATGATGGCCTAAATACTGTCATCAGTCATATGACGATGTAGTCTTCAAGGCTTCAGTTAGGAGTAAGCACACTACCATTTAATTAAAAGACTAGCTACAGACCCTTCTCCAAAGATAATGGAATTCAATGATTGACAAGAACATTAACTGACAAAAAAATATGTGTCACCTTTAAAATTATTTACAGACAATAAACTTTTAAAAAATGCATATTATCCATGTACAAATTATAAATGTATTTCATCTAACACCATAATTAGTTTTTTATGGCTTATTTGTCTACCTTTTCAAAATCCATCAACATCCTGATTTTACTTAAGAGACAACACATGTTCATAATTCCAACATTTATAAGCTTTCTGAGCAAGACTACAAAGATAATTTCACTGAATTAGGGCTCAGATTTCTTTTACTCCTTTCTCTACTACTATTCATTTGTTAAAAAAAAATTAATTTGACTACGTTAAAAGGGGGGAGGAAAGAAACCTGAGAATTGGAAAAATGGGAATGTTTCAAAAGTTTTGCCTCTTCTTGGTTCTCATAGACTTTGGAGGCACAGTAGCTGGGTAAACACAGAAATGCAGTTGCCAAACATTCAGGGGCATGACTTTTCCTACTTGTCTGGCTTGATCAGAAAATTTTACCTCTCTTAGCAACTACAGTTTAGCCCAAAATGTTATTTTTGTTATCCCAAACTTAATATTTTCAATATTAAGTTATAAAATATCAAGACTACTTAGTTAATACAACAAAGTCAACAGTCTGTATGTTCATACACACAGATTGTTGTCCTGATTTTGGCTGGGATAGAGTTAATATTCTTCCTAATAGATGTCGCAGTGCTATGTTTTGAATTCAGTATGAGAGTAATGTCAGTAACACAGGAGTATTTTAGTTGTTGCTGAGCAGTGCTTACACAAAGCCCTGGACTTTCCAGTTTCCCATGCACAGCCAGTAAGAAGGTGCATAAGAAGCTGGGAGGAAGCAAGGTCAGGAGAGCTGACCCAGACTGACCAAAGGGATATTCCAAACCATAGAACATCAAGCTCAGAATATAAAGTGGGGGAGTTGGATGGGAGTTGCCAGTCACTGCTTGAGGATGGGCTGGACATTCATCACTGGGTGGTTTAGCAGTTGTATTATGCATCACTTGGGGGTTATTTCCCTCTCTCCATCTCTTCTTTATTACAATTATTCTAAGTAATACCAGTAGCAGCAGCAGCAGGATTCGTATTATCATTATTATCTGTTTTTATTTTGTTTCATTTATTAACCTGTTTTTATTTTGACCCACAAGTTCTATTTTTTTTTCTTCCACGATTCTCCTCCTTATCCCTTCAATGTTGGGGATGGGGAAATGAGTTTCACTTTAATGTGACACTTAGCTGCCAGCTGGGGTTAAGCCACTAAATTGCTCTAAGCAGACTCCTTTTGTATGATGGCTTTCTCCCAGTTATGACTCTGAATAGTGGACTTCAGCCTCTTCAGCTGCCCCTGTCTCTGCTCAGGACAAGGAAATCTGGAACTCATCTTTCCCAGTGAGTAGGTTCCTGATCCAGAAGAAAGACCAGTTGTGGTGTGACATGCCACTCAGAAATATGCTTCTTTCACAGGAAAAGATACATGATTGAGAGCCCTGGTTACAAGGGGTAGCAAAAGTACCCTACTGATGGTTGTGTGCTTTGATAACAGCAAAGTATTTATAGCCTAAGACCTGGAAAATGAATGGTGGGAAGAAAAAATTCAGATCAAGTGAAAAGATGGTATCTCTTGAAGAGAAGAGTAGTGGTTGTGTATAGGTACCCAGAAGAAATCTGAAATTCAAAGCTCCATTAAGTTTTGGAGCAGGTCTGCTCCTCTGAGCAGCACAGGGCAGTGGCCAGAGTAAGGGCTCACATGTAAACTCCTGCATCTTTGAAAAAGAGAAGGTAGTTTTTCATCAGTTTTACCAAAGTCACTGAAGTTACATCCGTGGCATTAGCATCCCTTAATAGACGTGTCCACAAGAAAGAGTATAGCAATGTTTGTAGGAGAAAAAGAGTATACTTCAACTACAGCAGACTTTATGCTTTGAATTTTTATAACACAGTAAATTAGATTGAAAGGCTCGATTTTTCAGAGCACAACAAAAAGCTTCTGCTTGGATTAGCTCCCATTCAGTTTCTCATCTATATGCAAACATCTAGGGCAGAAAAAAACTAAAGGAGAACCATGAAAAAGCCTCAGAAAACACCTCCATATCCATCCCATTCTGATTTTTCTGGTTTTTTCTCCTGTACATCAGGAGGTCACTCTCAATGGGAATTCAGGGAATATATTTTGCCTAAAAAGAGCCCTCCACCTAACACTTCTGCACCTGAAAATACCAGTTAATGCAAACTAATTTTTTTTCTCCAAAAGTTTGAATTTCTACGTATCTATCTATAATAAAAGTATTTATCAAAACCAGAATAATTGCCAGTAAGAGGAACAAGGATTACATCACAGAGCAGACTTACAGCTGGGTCTCCATCACTGCAAGGAGGCATTTGAACAATAAAATTTTACTTTTTATGGTCTGAATGTCTGCTTTTCTATGGCCAGGCTTGATCCCATGTAGAATAAAGTATGTAAACTCTCCAAATAATCCTTACTTTTTCTGGGTAGAGGATTTGATAGAGTGAGAGAGAAATTGTGTTCCCAGATTGAACTGTGCTTTACTAGCTTCAAGCAAAAAATAATCCCTTTCCCAAAACATGTGAAGTGAAACAAAGTGGCTTATAACAATCCTTGCCAATGTTTTATTGCAAACACTAATGCAGCAAGATTATTGACCTCTTTTGACCTTTTGACCTTGGTTAACTACATCTTTTAAAAATACCGTTTGCTCCATGCATTTTTCTCCATTAATGGCAGTAATTTTTAACCTTGTGGTATTTGTTCAGCCTAGTTCAATCAGGAAGAAGGAGAAAATAAATGTAAGCATAGCTGGTGGCATTATAAATACTGGGCTTTATCATTGAAAAAGATGTTTACAGATAGTATTTTCTTTTTTTTTTTAACTTTCTATTATAAGAAAAAATATTATTTTATCAGTTTGAGAAGAGAATAAAGATTGTAATATTTATTTTGAAATCGTCACAATTTTCACACAAATTTGTAATCAGAAGTATCATTATATTATATGAACAATTAGCCTATATTTGTTGTTAATCACCTAAAATAAAAACAGTATGTATATCATTATGTATGTGACCTTTAGAAACACAATTTCTTTCACCTAATGTCCCAGCTTCTTGCTTAGGTGTTGGCTTTAGTGACAGAAAACACAAATTTGACGACAGAATGAAAGGCCGAAAGCACCTAAGTAATTAGAGCCATAAAAAGCTTCATATTTGTCTTTGCACACTGTGTGTATACTTATATTTTAACTGAGACAGAATCAACACTTCCATGGACTTTTAGACACCAGAATTATTTTAGGAAGCAAATTTCCATTTCAAAACTTTTCCTTTTTTTCTTCTAAGAGTGTGTCACAAGGATATATTTTTCCCTGTCCAGTTCTTTACACTAACACTGACTTTATCAACCTTCAATCACACAGGGGTTTGCCCCTTTATTCAAAGCCAGAGAAACAGTCCTCCACTGCTTTATACTGCTCCTCATGGAAATCCTTCTTTATAATACCACAGTACAATATTCCATTCATCTTGGTCTTAATTTTTGCATGCAAATATGTTGCCTTTACAGTCTCAGAGCTAGAATATCTTGAAAGTCAGAAGCGATAGAATATGGGCAGTGCTATAGGAGCATCTCCATTCCAGTCCCCCTGACTCACTGAGCTGTAAGGGGTGCTAAGTCTTCCAGGTACAAGATTAGTTACAGAAGATATTAAGGATAGAAGGCACCAGTGTTTTGCTCTAAGAGCCAACACAAGGCTCAGCTGCATCTGTGTAGTCAGAAACCACAAATTTTCTGCTTTCATTACAGTACTGATAACATCAGAGCTTCCAGGACCTACAAAGAGTAATATAGTTAATAGTTACTTCCAGGACCTACAAAGAGTAATATAGTTAATAGTTAAAGATTTTTTATCTGAGCAAATGATGTGCATGGCTCTAATGAAATGTACTGTTTTACAAAAAGGAAATAAAAATCCATCACATATTTCAGTGTGTAACAATGTCTCAGGTAATTTGAGATTTTATGTCAATCTAATGGCACTCACGAACTAAACAGTGATTTAACTGGGGGAAAGAGTTGAAGAAAGGATAACACCACCACATTTGCAGTTTTTTTCAGTCAAAAATAAGTGGAAAAAAAGTCTTTCAGATGTAAAGCAAGATAGAAGTTACTGCATACTATGCTACTGTAACAACTGATGGACCAAAACATTCTTCAAATATTTATCTACCTGATAAGACTGAGGCAGTTTTGGAAAAGTATTCAACTCTTCTATAGACTAAAGTGTTTACTCAGTCATGAATTAATATTAATTAAATCTCTCAGTATCCCCAAAACCTTGGTTGCCTTTTCAAAAAGGAAGGAAAAAAAAGCATTCTTTTGTGGCAGGTGCAGGGACGACCCAAAGAACGAGGCAGACGCAGGCACGCAGCAGGTCAAGGGAAGGCTTCTACCGCTTTATTCTAAAAATTTGACTCCATATATACATTTTTACAAAAGGCCAGAGATTGGCTACACAGGTTGCCACCTCTTGACCTGGATGGTGAACATCACCGTCCATCACATTTCTCCACCCATAGCAGAAAAATGTAAACAATAGATAAATGCTAAAAATACATATTGTTTTCGGGAAGCTGCGTGAGAAACTCCAGTTCAAGAGTATAAACAACAAAAAAGGCTTTTGCATCAGGGCGACATTCTTTTGCATTAATTATAATGTAATATTATTTGGATGATGTTAATGAGTTGTATTGTGCTGCAATGTGATCAATCCATTCTTTCTTCTGGAAGTATTCCAAAACTCCACATTTCTATTCCTTGGATTAATAAATATTTTTTTTAGGAAAAAGGAAGGTAGAAAAGGTGGACATTTGAGAAATCAAATTAATCAATGTGGTTTCTTTTAAAATTAACTTGACTTTTCTGTATCAGACCTTAGAAAACTTATCTCCACCAGATGTGCACATTTAATGCTGTTTAGCTTTTTTACTGAAATACAAGCAAGCAAGACACGTAGCCTTAGAAATCACAAAGTACAGTTCAGCAATTTCTTGTGCTGATTAATCCTGATATATTGGTATGTTGCTCTTTGAATCCAGAGGTCATGCCTTGAAGTGAAATTCGGGTGAATTTCTGAACTTTTTTTCTGAAATACTGCAATGCAGAAATACTGAGATTTTGTTTAAAAATCTTAAGCTCTTTCAATGCCATTCAAATCATTAAATCCTAACCTCTATATGGCCCTATTTTACCAGTTTGTGAAGTGGAACTAGACACCTTCATTAGCCTCTCAACTCAGTATGCAAAACCTGAGTATTAGCCAGTCCTCCCAGTACTGAACACTCTTTATTAATAACCTGGGAAATATTCAGAGACAAAATGTGCCTTGCACTCAAATCATTCCAAAAATCTTCTCTTGTATCATAAAACCCCTGGATTCTACTTCTGGCTGATGCAATTTAGAGGCTGCTCCAAGGATTCAGGGGAGAACAGTAATTGATTACTGCTTTCTTCTTTTGTTTTATTTTCCTTTTGTCCTTCCCTTGGGTTATGCAAAGCAACAATTTATAACAGAATCTGGATTAAATTGCTCTGGAAAATATCCAGTTCACAAAGTGCAATAGCTATGAAATAGCATCATATCATTAATGGCCAGAAACAGCTATGCTATATATTTCTTTTGAAATAGCAACATCAAGTTACATAAATGTTTCCTTACATCACTAATACACTAATCTATTATGTAATGAATGTCAGTGCTCACACTCCAGTAGTAAATGTCCTCACAATAACCTGTAAAAGGTTATAATGTATAGTAATATCATTTAAGCATGCTTAACTGGTTATGTTATGGAAATATCCCGAAATGCTACTGCACTCAGTACTATGTTTGTAATTTTAGAATGATTTTTTGTAGTGAAAATACTGTTTTTTATTTGATCAGTATCATGAACAGGGACTATCATACTGCTCAAAGATAGCATCTGAAGTTCTGCAAACATCTGTGTGGTTTTTTGCAATCACCTGAATACCATTTTTATGACAGCAAAATTGACTTCCAGCTTCACTAGTTTGACTTGACCAATGAGCACACCTTCAGCATTTGGCAGACAGCTTTTGCTTAGATCTTGCTTAATAAACATTTGATGACAACTTTAACTATAAGGGCATGTTTCTCACCTCTACAGCTAATTTGCTACTGAAGGTAAGTTTATTATTAGTTGTGAAGAACACAGATTTAATATTCAGTGATGTGTATTTTTAAGCAAATTCAGTCAGTCTCTAGTCCACCAAAATCTTACAGAATGTACCCTTAGAAAGCTTTAAGGCGGGTATTGTCATGTGCCTGGAAGCTTACTTTAGATAGCAGTAGTTCAAAGCATTTACATCAAAGCCTGATATTTTTTTTTTTGCCATCTAACATGGTGGAGGAGAGTTTGGCAGACACAACATCTTCAATTCAAAGCCAAAGGCAAATGTATATATATCTAGGTTTGTTTCATTCATGTTTTCATAAATTCCAAAAAAGTTTATTGTTTTAGGCTTACTTTATACTATGGAGAATAGAATCACTTAAGCAGAAATAAGAATTCTTTAAATGATCCACAGAATTATCTTAGATAAGACATAGAAAAATTTTATGGTCCCCGTTTTTCTATTAAAAATCCCTTCAGATTTCTCTTTTACAAGGAGAGCCATGCTCTCACTGGTAGAAGACAGCTTACTATTATGCTCAGGGGAGCTGATGGTACTAATTCTCCAAATTGTTCTGAGACGGGTGAAGGAGTTATGGAAATGGAAGAAGAAAAGTGAGTGGGGATCAGGTGATTTAAAAAATAAAGGTATTTTTAGCATTTCCATGGCTCTAGACTATAGGGATTTTGTCAATAATTATACAACTTCTAGTTTTGAACCAGACACACCTGCAGTGACTCATATGGCCCCCACTAACAGCAGTGGACTGTCAGGGTCTCTGTGGGCTCCTCAGCTATGTACGAGAAAGGAAAAAAAAAAAAAAAGAAGGGCATATTTGTTTGATAAGGTTTGTTAATGTGGGAGTTGCAGTGCCAAATATAAACAAATTTAGAAAATAAGAAAAAAGAGCAGTGAAAAATAAGCTATATATAAACAGCTATTAGAACATTCAGGATGCCAGTCTTAAATTCTTCAGGAGGAAAGGAAAATCATAGATTTAGACAGCCTTGTTTTCACATTTCTTATACACCATTTTTAGTCACAGCTAGAATGCATCCTAACCATAACATACTATAGTTCTGGTAGGGAGGTGATTATGAAGGACCAAGAAGTAAGGAAAAAGGAAAGGAAAGTAAGGATGGAAGGAAAAACCCTTTCCTGAGCTACCTTTACCATGAAAACCTTTGCATTTGGGGTCCCAGAGGATGTGGGTGTCAGCTATGGAGAATCATGGAGCATGAAACCAACTTTTCAGCAAAAACCCTCTTCCAAAACCCTAGCAGAGCTGGGAAATCTCCTTGTTCAACATATAAACAGAGTTGCTGTGCAATATTTTTAGGGGCAGCAGTCCCTCCAGCTGGAATGGGATCAACATGCAGCCACTTAAGAATGCCTGGAACACCAATGTGGTAATTATTATTAATGCTAATATTACAATTTTTAAGAGAAGTCCGATGTACCTGGAGTCATCTGTGGTTGCAGAAGTTTTGTTCGCTGGGTTTTCCCAAAGCTTGGTGTGTGCCTGTATAATGTATCAATGAGTTTAACCAACTCAATTATTTTCATCCCTTCAAAAGGTAGACACTCAGACAGATAATTTTCCTCCAACTTGAATGGAAAGACCACAGAGGAGCCAAATTTTTTTGGTTGTTCCATAAGCATTAAATTATCACTGGGGTTTCTCAAATTCCAAGGCCCTGTTTGCCCTTACTGAAGACTGCTCTATTTCACACATACATGAATTCTCAAAGGATAAAATCTCTGCTTGTGCTTGGGGCAAAAAACAAAAGCTTGTTCATTTGTGGTGATATAAAAGCTTAGGCCAGAGTTTTTAAGCACACAGGACAATACTCTCAGTAGTATTGTTAACCACAGAAGTTACAACAGCAAAGAAGGAGCAACTCAGTGGGGTAATGTAAACACATGCCGGGGAAGTAAGGCATGCTTTTAAGAAATTAAGGAACTTAACGTTTTTGGTTAATGATAATTTTCTGCAAATTCTTGGGACGTCTAACTGTATTCTGAGAGATCTTTTGTTTCTCATGACAGCAAAGCTTCTGAATCCCCCCCACCCAAAAAAAAAGCTGGTGCTATGCACTATATAGTTGTGCAAAGAAGTGAAGCTCTCTGTAGGAATAGCTTACAATTTTCTCTGCATTCCAGTAAAACCAGTGTTGGAATGCCACTGAGGTCCTGGCATCTGTGTTTTTGGTAGTGGTTGGATGGAAAAAAAGCCTTTTGGGAGGTTCTACCCAGAAGACAGCTGTAGCAACACAGGGATTATCACTGTCAGAGTTGTGCGTTTGCCTCACCCCACCCATGCATGTGTGTTGGTTTACTAATGGAGTAATGTGATTATTTTTTAAAAGTTGTACTCATTGCTTGTGGGTTTAATAATCAAGGATCTGAAAAGCAGAGTTTTTTTATATGGTAGGGTTTAGATTATCTGCCTTTATGCTCCTGTTTCTTTTAGTGCTCTCCCTTCTCAATAGCCTATTAATCCACTGCTGTTTGAATCCCTTGCCTCCTCTGCCCTGCTTTTGGTGCTGTTCTGCCCCCATCTTTCACCACCCTTTGTTTGTTACAAATAAAACATGATCATAGTTACAGACCTGCTGTTCTCATTTCATGATAACATCAGAATACTACTTTCCCAGCAATGTGAAACCGACAGCAGGCAGAGCTTTTTGTGCATTTCTCTTTTTATTTTTTGCACATCTTTTTGAATATTTGACAGTAAGTTAAAAGCAGTCTTTTACATTACTGTTGTTTTGAACAAGCAAGGTTTTCTACTTCTTTGAAGATAAGAACAAAAAATCTATTCTTTGGGCACATCTTTGCTATTTTGCTCTGTAACGACAATATTGACTCTTTTCATGCCATTAGACCCATCTACCTTGAAGCCAGGGCAATAAAGATGCTTAATTTGCCTCTCACCTAACCTTGACATTTATTTTAAAATATGTGATGTGTTATGGGAGAAGCACATATACCATCATCACCTCCCTTCATTTCAGATTATCTAAAATGCATATTCCTGTTCATGCTACCTTTACTCCTCTTCTCAGTAAGTTATTTCAGAATTGTTTCTTCTATTTAATTCCTAACTACTAGGAGTTCATACTTTCTTTGCTTTTAGTTTTGTTTGCTCAGCTCTACTCCAACTAATTCCTTGCGTATAGCCCATGACCATCCCCTTGGCCTTGTTTGCACCATTAACAGGGCCAGCTCTCTATTTATTGCCCTTTCTTCAACCCATTGTTCCGATTGTTGCCATGTGTTTGCTGTTGCCATCTGCTTGCTACAATTACATCTCACTTAAAAAACTCTGTGTGCAGGTGAGTTGCAGATGGAGAGTTCTTTTTGTTGGTTTGTTCATATGTTTATTTACTGTCAAAGAAAAAGGAAAAATTACCTGAAGTGATCACTTCCTCTTAGTCTGCATTTTGCGAGGTGGGAAAGGTGAATTAGCCTTGTGTAGAAATATAGAATCAAGTAGGTTATTGATGCTAAACAACTTCTGCATATGTATTTATTAACTTACACAGAGATATACATTTAAGTGTAACAATCATAAACGATTTTCACAGTTCCTTACTTTGCTTTGAATTGGGCTTTCATGTTATCAGCTGCAGCATCTGAGTCAGAAGTTAATCTGTTGCAGCTTTGGGGTAACTGTATAATGCTAAGATTACAGGGAATGCTATTACCATTTGCTTGCCCTTCAAATCAATTAAATAAATAAAGCCAATGAAACTACAAGCTAAGTAAAATATTATCATCACAGCAGATTTTAGTCATGATTACGTACATAAAAATCTGAAATACCACTGCTTAGACACTGATATCATCTAATTGCCTTTGAATTTGTATTGGTAAAACTCAAGTTGGAAATTAATTAATTCTCCTTGCAAGGAGAATTATATAGTATCTTGGCATACATGAGTGCTGTTTGTAATCATTTTATGATTGGAAATTAATTCTATTTTGCATTTGGCAGATGTATTAGAATATAAGATGGCTGAATATGTGATAACTGCAACACCACATAGTAGAGTTATTAGATTATAAAATAGTTTTGAATATGGAGTCTTCAATACGGAGAGCATTTGCTATTATTTCTATTGTAATGCTAAATATGTAGAAATTAATTTGAAAAATTAAAACTCTATATGATCACACTTTTACTATATATATTATAAATAAATATACATATTTTCAAGTCCAAAATTGTATGTTTTCCATAATTTCACCTTTCCTGCAAAGTTTAACCTTTTTTTTTAAGATGAAAATTCTGGTGTATCCTACTTTGGTCCTACCCAGAGAAGAGTTTATGCCAAGAATCTGTAATGTGGAAACAATTCAGACCTGTAAAAAGACAGATAAGAAGTTAAGCCTTTTCCATCCTGTATCCATTGACTATAAACAAAAAATGGGAAATTCTGAATTATTATTTTTGTTCTAACCATCTGTCAGCAAATTTCACTTTTTTTTTTTGTCCTATGACTTAAGTTGTCTGTTTGCTCTGATGAAGCTGAGCTATTTTGGGACACTGAGAGGACTGAAATGAAAGAACATGAGGAAGTCAAACGTTCTTGTTTAATAAACCTTTATTAACTTCCTTCATGTTCCTTCTCATTATGTTGATTTCAGTCTTGGGAAAAATTTAAAAACATATTCAGAGAAACTGCCTGCCGTGGAAAAGTTTGGTTTGTCAGGAATGTGGTGGTATGCCAACTCTTTCAGCATGGAAAGAGAAAAACTAAGAATACTTACCAATTAAGGTAATGTAATTCAGCAAGCCAGAGCCAACTGCAAAATAGTCCAGTTAAGAGTGAAATAACATAACAGCAACATAGGAGTGCAATCCTAGCAAGGATTTGTGAGAATCAGTTCCTATAAAACAACTTCACAATAAAATTAATTTGTGGCTGAAAATTTTCACCAAGGAAAGTAATACCTGGGAGGAAAAGAACTGCCTCACTCTTTATGGTGTGACCAGATAGCATAAACCAGTAGAGACTAAATAAAACATTATTAAAGTCACTATTGAGCAAGAGGATAATGGAGTCTTGCAAAAATACACTTTAATTGATAGCACCTTAGAGTCAAAATGGCTATGTTGATTTACAGTAGCTGAGAAGGTAGTCTTTTTTCTTCAAAGAACTCCAGTTCAAGGAGCTTTGAATTATATAGGACTGAAGTAATATTATTTCCCTCAAGACAGTTTCTTAGTATAGGGATGTTGCTATAGGGTGAATTTATTGATTGCATCTTTGATGCTACTGGCTAAAAGGAAATGGCACTGTATTTTCTCATTGTAAGCTCAATTTTAAGGATTTTAACATCAGTGCTCTTGCCTTCTGGAATTAAAGATAAACTTGTTAACTTGCTCTTGACCTTGAGAGATAATTGTCATAAAAACATTGTTTCCCATATGTAGATTAATGTTTATATTGCTTTTCTGATTTCTAATGAGAATACAAACTCTTTCCTGATCAGGTTATGGCAGGAAGAATGTTTCCTTTTCTACTTTTAGCATTCAGTTCAGCTATAGTTTTAGATGTTTAACCCAGGTATGTTGCATTCCTCTTTGGCTGGACAGAAACAACCGCAGTCTATGGGAAACTCTGATATAAAATATAGTTCTATCTTAATAACATTACAGTAGGTGACAGTGAATATTCTGAGCACGATTAAAGGAAAGAATATGTCTACACAGACTCTGAGATGCTGTAGTGGCAGTGAAGAGATTCATAAAACCCCTGCCATCCCAAACACTGGACTTCCACATCAATCAGCAGAACTGAAAGAGTTGAAATACCTGTGACATGATGCAAAAGTTAAATGAAGACTCAGAGCAAAATTTGCAGACCAGCCACACGTCTATTAAATTTCTGAATAAACAATGCTCCTCTTGTTTGTACTTGCTTGTTTCAAACACAGCTCTACCACATAAAAAGCTAATCAATCCAAGATCCTCAAACATGCTATGTTCTCTCTGCATTGATTTTCTAACTGTTGCTTGTTCAGAGAAAACAGCTTGGGATTGTACATTTGCTTCATATATGTATAATTTCGTGAGAACATCTACTTCTTTCTCCTCCTGAAGGTATGCAACTGGGGAGGACACCAGCTGTACTATATCCACAATAGTAGGATTGGTGAAGAAACTTGGGAGGGGAATCAGCAAGCAGAAGACAGAAAAGATACCAAAAGGGAATAATTTATCATATATTATAGATTGTTTATCCTAGCAGCAGGCTTTAGTTACCTTATTAAACTAATTAAAATTGGATTTTTTTTTAAATTATCCAATAAAGTCAAAAATTCTAGAGTACAGAATGAATATTTTTCTTTTGAAATTTCCTGTCTTTACTTATTTTCTACCAAAAAAACACCTAGGAGCTTGAGAATATATTTAATGATGCATTGTAAGATTTTAGGTAAAAAAATCATCTCTAGTCAGACAAATTTATTACCTAAATAATAACAAGAAATTGCTGTTATCTATATTTCAGTAGGGAAAAAAATCAGGAAACAGCAAAATCCAGTGATTTATTTGCCAAAGTTAATACAACAACTTTGATGCTTTGAATGAAGTCCAACTTCCTCTGTCTCCAGCCCTCAGAAAGAGGCTAGCTTTGCCTGCTGACAGGGCTGGTGTCTGGCAGCACTTCTGTTTAATCCTCTGCAGTAGGACTGTACTGGACTCCAGCCCTTTGACTGCACCCATTTCTGTAGTGCACCATAAAGGACATGGCACTGTGCAGCCAGGTGGTCACAGCATTAAGGCAAATGTCATATAGAGACCTGACAGAAATGAATTGCACAAAAGGGGTGAAGCACGGAGAATTATTAAGTAGTAGTGGAAACTCCTAGTCAATACTGACCTTTCCTCAAGTGACAATATTTCTGGGTGATGAATAACTGCAAACATACAGTGCATATACACGTTACTGAATCTTTGACTTTCTATATGGTTTTTGTCTATTTAACCAATATTTATTTTCCTCTTCCACTGTATTTTTCTATTAAAAGATACAAAATTAAAGCAGTCTAACTTTTTTCCCAAAGGTTTACTTAGTTTATAAGAAATTTTAAAATATTTTTTGCATAAAGCAAATAATAATGTATGACCTCCTGCAACATCAGCTTTACATTCTGAGGTGATAAACAATTTCTAAAATACATCTGGTATTTTTCATCTCTCAGTCATAACTTTGCTTCAAAACCTGTGAAAATATACCATGACCAGCTTAGATAACATTCCTGCAAAGTATGGTAAAAATCAGAGTTGACTAAGGCTAGGATTTACTAATTTATTAACAGGATTACTCATGGACATAAGAAACATGCCTAGATATTTGTACATTTAAATATTATCATTCTATGTAATCAAAAACACCAAAGAAGCTTTTAAGTCTTGTACTCCTGCATATCTGTTACACCAGTGCAATAATGATGCAAACAAAATTCAGTTTAAAAAAAGTTACCACACATAGAACAAGTACTTCTTGAAATCTCCATTTCCTACTATGAAGCAGTTTTACATAAGTACTCTATATTCACAGAAGTCAAAGGAACTACTCTTAAAAGTAATGTGATCCTATGACCCCTTTCAATTTTAACAGGAGTCCTCTTAAAAATAAGACCCTTTATAAAGGCAATCAAAAGCAATCTTGCACTAGTAACAGTATTGTTAGAATTATATAGCTATTTTCTGAGAAGTATAATAGTGTATCCGGAGCTAAGAATTCAAGTTCTAAATAGAACAAAAATGTAAGCAACTCATGTTGGCAGTCAGCAATTGTTGATTTAGCAGTAAGAGCTTCTTTGTTTCAAATGGTAATTGGAAAATTGAAGTGAATCATTGATTTTAATCCTTAAATAAGGGCTAATTATGCAGTTACCTTCGTCTACTTTAGAAATATATGAGCTATACTTTATCTAGCTGCATTTGATATCCATCCTAAAAATTTCAATTTTCAAAATTTCTTTTACGCTGCATTGCAGCCCTGCCCATGTTAATTCCAATATAAAATTATCTATCACCATTTTGTATTAAGTAACTGTCATCACTTCAGATTTGGCAAATTGTGTTTTCCATCCTTGGAATTTCCCCTACAAGTCCTTTGGGAACTAATGAGAATTACTTTGCATTTTCTTGAAGGATGCACTAAAATGTTGCAGAAAAGATATGCAGGCATCTATGAGAAGAAGTGGGAAAGCTTCTTTCAGGCAAGGGTATTAACCTGCTTTCACTTTTATTTCTAAGTAGACATAGTGATTTTCTTGAATAAGTGGACTGAGAAATGGTGCTCCACTGCCTGGGAACACCAGATGTTCCAGGTAATGGCAACGCTCAGACTTCAACTGGGAACTGGAAAAGGTCCAGGAATGCTCTTCAAGGACAGTGAGTTTGAACAGTGAGACAGATTCCTAGACTTTGAAACATGCAGCACAATGAATGAAGAAGAATGAGTCATGGATAGGACACACAAAGTGCATATGTAACAATCACATAAAGTGTGTGCAACTGATTGCTTTACTGCTTTACACTGAAAACCAAAATTGAATGTGAAATTAAAGTCACTGCTATAAGGTTCAACAAAAAATAGAGAAGATAAACAAAAAATAGGGATTAGTTATGTAATAAAAGAGCATTTTCATCTTTTTGGAATGCCAACACTTATCAACCACAATATGACTGTTAGGGAAACAGTAACAGACTGGCAAATGAAATGAGCTTGAAGGATCTGGTGGCACCTCTTGGGGACTTCCTCACAGTCCATTTCCTTTGTGCTGCATCTACCCAGATATCCACCTCTCCTGAAAACAAGTCTTTCAGGAATGAAGTAGGAGCCTAGTCCTCATACATTTAATGCTGGATAAGACTTTCTAACATTCCTTTAAACATTCACATTCCTGAAAAACAACCGGATAATGCTTAGGACTGTAATTTATTTCTGTGCCTCTTAAGCCCTGGAAACCACATAGAATCTCTTCAGGCCAGGCTCCCTAGTGCTTTATTTTCGCCACTAATATAAAATACTAATATTAATTACTTTAATTTGAATCCATTAGATATTCATCACCCTGCTTCTGCATTTGTCTTCTGCTTGCCTTTTCTGAGTAAACCAAATCCTTCAATAATTAACACTGTGACACGTCAATCATCCAAGAAGTTTTTAATAAACCAAATATCACTTACAGCAAAATGTTGCCCATGTACTAAAGCCTCTGCTTCCTCCTAGTTAATCCCTACACTATAGAATACATTTGTTAACCAATCCACCATTCTCTTTTTTGTCCCTTCTCTGACCTTATGGCAAATACTTCTTTTTTTGCCAATATTTAGATTTTTTTTTAAGGGAGGAGTAGCTCATACCAAACTGGTGAGTTTTGTGAGCCTGTTTCAATAAATCAGTAAAACAGTGTGAGAGAGGTGCAGTTCCTCTTTGTGTCATAGGGTTTATGGAACATTATTCCATGGTCAAGACAGCTGACATTCTACTGGCAGCACCATCTGTTCACAGACATATTTATCTCCATGTCACATCTGTCCCTAAGACTTGACCTTTGATCAGCAGAATTAACAAAAAAGCCACCTGAGCTCTTGACCCCTTCACCTCCCCATTCCAGATCCTTACAGTAGCTTCTAATCTGTGTAAACCTATTCCCAGTAGTGTTATAAACACCCACATGGAACACAGGCATGGAGGAGTGTCCAGAGGGTTGGAGGAGTGGTGGCAATATTTTAGCATCACCAAGGATTTGGGTTCCTCAGGGTGAACATGTCTCCTACAATGTCAAGTCGCATCAACAGATGGATCCCATTGTCAGGATCATCACGACTGCCATTCACAAATCTCATAATCTTATAACAAAAGTGGTGCTACTTGGTGCTCCACATTCAACCTAGTCCTTTAAATTCTTAGCTGCATGAGAATTTCACAGTCTTCTCTTCCAACCTCTCTCCCTCCATTTCTCTCTCTCTCTTAAAATTATAACTTTTTTATTTACAGGGAAATAAAGCCATTATATTGATTATTGTATTAAAATGTAATGTATTTTAAAACCATAAATATTAATTGTCAATAGACCAGAAGGTAAATTAAACTGAAAAAAAAGCCCAAACAAAATGAAACATCCTATTTTCTCTCTTTAGAAAATTCTTGTACTTTTTAGAGCATATATAAGTTTGGCAATTCCAGTGATTATTTTACCAATGAGATTTAAAAGTATTGTAGTAAAAAAGGATGCAAACTCATCTATCCTTAGGGGTAAGAGGTTGAAGACAAGATAAACGTCTTTAGTTATAATCTTCTGCTTTAGCAAAACCTCTGGTTGAATTCCTGAAATACTTCCTGAAATAGATTCTTGTAAAAAAGCCCACGTTTACAGTGAAATGAACCTATACACATGGAGTGCAGTGTCACAGACAGTGTCATTCTTTAGAAACATTTTAAGGAAAATCTAGCATAATATCAAATCAATCTTTTTCTGACATACTGATTAGCTGCAGTGAAAATGTTTATTTCTATAATTCTAGCACTTAAAAAAACTGCTGAGTTAATGTATAAACAAGAAATTGAAAATTTTGAGACTGAGGTATACATGACAGTATGCTTTGTAATTGTAATTTTAAAAAACATCTTGTAGTTGCTAATTGAATTTTGTCTTAAATGAGTAATGGAGAAGCATCACTGTCCAATTCAGGCAAAATTCAAGATATCCAATGAAAAAACAGGGGAACGGTAGTCAACAAAAAGCAAAAGCAAGCTCCCTAAGGAAACAAGGAACCCACAAAATGCTTTTTGGACGGGTGGACTTGCCATGGCAGAATTATGGCTCTTAGGAGCAAGGCAGAACACAGAAGAGAGTACAGAGGCTCAGACAACAGAAGCTGTCAACATCCAGGATGTGTAAATGAAAAGTCAGAAGGATTGTCTCTCAAAAAGAAAGAATTTGTGAAATCACCAAATAAAGGGTAAGTGGTTCACAGAACCAAGGATCTGTTTTCAAAGTCAACAATGATAAGCAGGTTTGGTTTGTTGGTTTCAAATCTGGCAATGCTACTATTAAATTTAAAATGGATTTAAGGGCAGAGGTGACAGTGATTTGTAAAGAGACTTTGCAAGAGATGATCCCTGGAACCAGATGGACTGGTTACGGATAGTGCCCAGTAGCCCTGGGGACACAGGAGTTGCCTTTTTTAGTGCAAAGTCTACCTCAGTGACACAGGGAAGGCGTGTGCCTTCAACAAACTTAGCACTAATAGGATTCCAGAAACTGAAACCCTTAACTAAATCACAGTCGTTGAGAAGGAGATTAAAAGTAATTGGAAGAAGCCTGGCCTAAATCTGGCAATAATGGCCTAAAATCATGAAACAAGAGATCTCTTTTCATGCCTTTTACTTATGCATTCTATCATTCTTTTTGCTCATCTGGCTGAATAACATGGAAACACCAAAGCAGCAGTAATTACTAAACTGACAGTGTACTGGGCATTTCAGACCTCATGTTAGTCATCGCTTAGCTAAGCTATATACACATTTCTTAACAGCATTAAAATGTGTTAACAGTAATACAACGTTAATAAATAACTGCAGTATTCCAAAATGTCCAGCCTCACTGAAATGCCGCAACTAAAGGCTTCCAAACATTGTATGAGGTTTTTTTTTTTTATTCCCATGACAGATTAGAAACATATTTCACAGACTGACAGTATAGAATTTGCAGAAATGTTCTCTCCAAGTTTCTGAAGATTTTGTCACTTCATTATGTATTTCCATAATTTCCTGATGTCTAAGTAATATGTAAAAGAAAAATAAGGTTCTTTGAATCATTTTTTTTTCACTCTTTACCTCATTAAAATATTTCTTGTTCCCCTTTAAGTCATTTTAGTATAGGTTTATTCCCACAGTGGCTTAAATGACCAGACTCATAGCTTGAGTAAAGATAATTTCTTAAGAGAAAGCTAAGTATTCCATGGGAGTATATACTTATTCCATATGTATACCATGGGAGAGTTTACTAGAATAATGATAGTAGCTTGACAGAGACGAGAAGCATCTTTCTTTGCTCTTTGCAGAGTGCTGTCCCATGTCAGTGGCACAATTATTGTATTTGTGGGCAGCCTGACTATACCTTGAGCAGTCCAAATGCACAGCAAGGAGATGCGCAAGGTGACCAAAATTCACACCTGTCTTCCTTTTACTTTAGTCCCATTTAGTGCCCCAGCCATGGTGATACTCTGCACTGAGGTCCCAGAGTTGCAGGTCTGCATCTGCTAGTGGCAAACAGAGGTATTTCAATGAATCTTCCACAAACCAAAATTCCATGGCAGAAGGTCTGCATGGATTCCAATGTGATGGGATTTGTGCCAGTCTTCTTTGCATCGTGTCCACCCTCCCTCTCACTGAGTCTCCTCAGGAGGACAGTGTACTGGCTGAGAGGGACTCCTCTCTGCCCCTGCCCCTGCCCCTGCCCCTGCTGTGGACATACTCTACTTCAACAGCAGGGGTATCTCCCCATTTGGAGAGAATGGCTCTACCAGGATGGCTTCTACCAGGCTTCTCCTTTTGTCAAGGCTGTGCTCATGCAGTTGTTACACCTCTCTGAGCTTGGGCCAGTGGGCACCTCTGTGCTGAATCTTTCTTCCCTTCTCACTCTATAGCTCTGCAGTGGGTCAAGTGGCCTTTCCACAGCATTCTCACTGAAGTCACTCCTTTCTTTCTGCTCTCAGTCACCCCCCTGTCTCCCTGACATTCCTAAGCTTTGGGGACACCTCTGGCACAAGCAGAGCCAGCTGGGTGCCCTGTCTGACCCTAAGCCACAGCAGCCTGGCCCACTCACCTCACCTCAGCTGAGCTGATCTGAGCCCTTGATGGTCTCCTCAGAAGCTCATACCCTGCTAAGATAAGTACAAGGACCAAGGAGTACAATTTTGTAGCTGCAGTTCTTCAAACCAACAACATTAGGCATATAAAAGAGGCAACACAAATGGGCCATTGTCATTGTCAGTTTAACATTCAAAAACTCATTGAATGTTAATATGATGAAATACCACAGCAATCCTAATTCACACAGTTTTGCAAATTAAGCAACCAGTAAATTCTTTAGAAATATAGCTGATCAAGTTCTCATTGCCCAAGACCTGAGAGATAAATAATGTCTGACAAAAATATATTGAGAACTTGCAGGTTTCTTTTTCTTTTAGCTTTGCGTTCCCAGGGGCAGTGTATGAAGGGTTTAATCACAAACCTACTGAGAATGAAAGAATAAGCTTTCGCCTTAAAAGAATATTTTTCAATTTCTTTGTAATTTGACAGGCCCATAACACAACTGAAGTTGTTTATGCCATGTGGGTTTTTTTTTTCCCATCATTTCCTTGATATTTAAGATGTCACTGCTTGCTTTACTGTTGTTTCACAAGTAATTAATAAGAGAGGATGCAGAATCCCCATTCTTCATTATCTCCAAAACATGAAAGGACAAGGCTCTGAGCAACCCATCACCTCTGACAGAGATTTCTAGAGATTTTGAGGTTATCTGAGATAAAAGAACAAGTCTCCTAGATAAAGTCTGGAGCTAATGAAAAAACTGATTATGTTGTTTGACTCATAGTTTCCCAACAACTGTATATAATATTCTGAAATAAAAAACTCTCTTTGTTCCCATATTTTTAAAAAGTTACTAACAAATGTCACAAAATCACCTACAAAATAAATAAGGGATCAATTTAGGATTTTATCAAAGTTTTGCAGATGAACTGGGATCAGTTTTACTCAGTGTGACATATTTAGTTAACCTGAATATAAATTATTCTTAATGACATTTATCAATGCAAATATGAGTTATATCTATCCATTTAATATTTAATTTTGTGTGCTTACCACAATTTCTTGTGGCCAGCATGGCTGATGTGCAGAAAAACAGGTTTTTCTATTCTACAAAACTATATTGTGTACATAACAATTTAAATGTGATACAGCTGCAAATATTCTTTATCTCGAAACACAAATATTGCTTTGCTGACAAGGAAACTTCTACTGAAATCTGCTCTATATACATTAATATATATTACCTTAATGGATTTCTTTTCTATTGGAAAGGTATCATAAACCTAAATCTTCACAGCATTAAGCAGTGAAGAGAAATATGCTTTCGGTGTGTCATGTACGACTAAGAATTGCAACACAGACAAGTCTTTCACAACAGAAGTAATGCACACAGATCCACTATACCGTAAAACTAAAACCCCCTTCAAGTTCAGATTAAAAGACAAGAGAAATTAACACCATCTTCAGACAAATAAAAAACTACAGGGTTTTCACTAGTGTAAATCTACTGTAAGCCTCTGGTGACTCCGCCATTCATGAAACACTTTCACCAATTAAATGCTATCCTTTGTGACAAGAGGTACTTCCCTCAAAGCACAGGAAAAATGTGCATGGATCTTCTTTGTCTACAGTATGATTCAATAAACACCAAGCAAAAATAACAGTTGTCTGTAACTGCTCTGAGAGGACAACTAGCACTTACCTGATTATTTTTTTCTTGTCAATTTCTCTTTTATGGTTACAGTCTAGCAGATCTTGGCTTGCAGGCTAATTCACTGGAAGTCTGAAATATTTATATTTCAAGCAAGTATTGCAGCATGTCTCAGAAAAGAAATTTAAAATATTAATTTGAACATTTGCAGATGACTACAAATACTGGGACTGATACTAGAAATTGGATATTGGCAAAGAAATTAATACATCAGATGAGCAGATTCTTTTTGTGCCACCTATGCTCTTCTGCCTCCTCTACCTTTCACTTACATAAATAACAGCATGGAAATTCCAGGTTATCACTGCATCTACTAACGACTGTGCAGTCTGAACCATTTAAATCAGGCAACATTTTCTAAATAAAATATAAAAATATGATAAAAATGTTGTCTTATCATTACTAATCAGCAAAACCAGAGTTAATTTCAAAGACTGAAAATTTTGGACCAACTGCACGCATATTAATACTGAACAGCTTGTGCAAAAGACAAGCAAGCTCTATTTGCCATACAAATACCTTTGCACACAAATACGAAGGGGTATTTGTGTGCAGCGTATTTGCCTAACTCTCCTGAAAAATGACAGTCCACTGTTTCCAAAGTTGATTTTCCATTGAGAAGAAACAGACCTGCTGAATGCAGCCCATTATTAAGTAACATGAATAAATCAGCAGTGCATGTAAGGAACTGGGTACAGAAAGCATTCATAAATTCTTTACTTTCTGTGCCTCACAGCACTCTCAGTAAATGCTTATAGCAAGGCATCTATTAAATATTCATCTGTGCTCCTGCCAGCACCTTGGGCAGAAGCAAGAAGGAAATTAAGCACAATGCAAAGGGGACACAGCAATTCACTCCTTGCACATTGGCTCTGTTTCAAAGCTCACATTCTCACTGTTCTCCCTGGTGCTTGCTTTACCCTCCCAGGTGCTGCACTGCCACTGAGGGGCTGACGGCCACTGTTTTGGCCCAAGGCCTTCCCCAAGGAGGCTGGCAGAGATTCAGACAATGACAATACACCACCTGTAATCAGAAAACAGAAATATGGAGGGTGGGTTTGTTAGCTTGGTTGGTTTTGTACTGGAACAAGCTTCCGTTGTATTCATTTTTTTATGAAATGGAAACTTTTGAGTGTATTCTGGTTTTAGGCGCACAAAAGCCAGGTTGTACAGAAGCACAAGTGGCAAAACCCACTCCCAAAATGATGAATACTATTCAATATATGGCAAATTCACTTTATTTCATATGCTTTATTTAATCCAGTCACTATGTCCTTTATTTGTAGAATAAAACATTTCTTTGAAGATATAGAAAGAAAAAATGAATGGCTATTCTGAATTATGGTGTATAGAACACTTCGACCATTTATTTTGAAAACTTACCCATTCACCTATTCAGGTGATATATCATTCCCATCTGGGTTTACTGAACCACAACAGCAAATATTATAGAACTAGTCCAACTTGCAGAGAAATTTAACACTAGGGGTGTTTCTAAATATTATTCATTTATGTAAAAAGAAAATTGAAACCAGAAATGTAAGCACTTACTCTAATGAGATAGAAATACCAGTAAATTCTCAAGTTTTTGATCAAGTTAACAAAAAATAAATGTTTCTTAGTTAATTCAAGAGTTACCCAAAGGTGCATCTCCAAACTAAGGATATTGCACCTGAGAACAATAGTGCATCTATGAGAATTTGAAACAGTTAAATATTTGTACTAAGATATTTATATTTGTTAAAAATACAGAATTTAAACCACAGGACACTGCACTTTAAAACAGAAAATACTCCAAATCTAGTGCATACACAGACTTATCGTGAGTTTCAGTCACAAAAATCTTGGCTTGCAGGATCAGGCCACTGGCAAAGATCCAGCAACTTAATTAATTTAAGTTAGCATAACAAAAGGATCAACAAATCTTTACTGTGAATTATCCAGTTAGCACAGAAAAAGGGCAAGCTCTTATGCCTGACTTTTTACTTCCAGTATTGGTTTACAATGTAAATTACTCAAATGACATTTAAATTTATTTTCAGATTATTTTGATGACTATCTAAAGAAAAAAAAAATTATGTAGTAAAGAGAGGATAAAACAGTATCACTTCATACACAATGAAATTTAGATGAAGCAGAGGTACTTGGTGTGATACTGATTTTTCTTAGATGTCTATCTCTTCAACTCAAGAAAAGCAAAATTCTAAATTCTGTATGGAGGAGATAATGTAGCAATATTTTGATGTAGGACAGTTTATTACATAAACCGTATGTACAAATTCTAAACATGAAAATAGTGAGTAAAAGAAATCAGACTCTATTTACATTTATATTTTTTTTACAAAATGTTTTTACAAGAAGTGTATATTTTTTCTCTAAATAACAGGACAAACACATAAGACAAATCTTTTTGTATTACATACATAAATAAATATTGACTTTAAATGACTGTTATAGGAACATAATTTCTACAGCCAATTTGGGTAACAGAGAGGCATTTGTTACCTCTACTACAATATAATTAAGTAAAAAGGAAAAAAATTACATATAGAGCTCTGCTAATTACTTTGTAAATTGTACCTTACTAATATATCAGTAGAGGTAATACAGTCGATACATTTCATGCCCACAACTGAACAATGAGTTTTGGCATGCAAACCCACATATAATCATCAACATCTGCAGGTATCCACTGACATTTTTTTAAATAAAGGGTTTTCTTAATCATTGTAAACTACATGCAACAGCTTATTAGTAGCATATTCCTGGTTAAAATGCACAAGTTTTGCATAACATTATTTTTAGTAACTGATGTTCACAGGTACTGATCAAAAGGGTAGGAACGTACTTGGCACATAGTATAAGAAAATGAATTAATAAATAAGTCAATATCACTTTGACATTTACATATACACAAAAATAAAAAAAATTTATGGTGTTTTACACAGAATTTAGAACTGTCTGGTTCCCCTACTTTTTTTTTAAAGGCCCTGATTTAAGACATTATTCAAACAAACTCTGACATCCATGCTTGATTTGAAGCATCGCTAAAGCTCATTCTTAACTGCACAGGTTTGCTTCCATCCCAGTGACTTCCTTTGTGCCAACCTTCCTGAATCAGGACCTGCTTATTGGAAACTTCCCTGACTCCAACTGGGAGCATGAAGGTGAAAGTATTGTGAAATAAACTGATTCAGTATTAAGGTTTCTACACAGTTCTGCTAATACCAATCAGCAGACTTGCCAAATTCCCACTCACATTAGCAACGACTTTGTGTGTGACCATGCCAAGTATCAATGTCAGTGTCAGCATTGTCACACCATGTCCTCAGCTCTTTCTGAAGCCACTAAGTTGAGGATGTTCAGACTTCTTATTCATTGTCTGTGTGCTATAGTCTTAATGAATATTCAAGTTGTTATACATGGATGATACAGCACAAGTTGTGTCTTCTCCTGCTCTCTAAACAACTCAAAAATGGTCAAAAAAAAGACATAACGTGAACAAACCAGTTTCTTCTTATACAAAAATCACCAACAAACAAAAAAATCCACTTCACAAAGCAGTTAGCAAAAATAGCATAATCTTATAATTTTCCTTTAAGAAATAAAGATAAACAAAATGCATCCTGAATTCAACTGAGGAATCCATCAGAATCGTACACAGTAAATAATACATTAGTGAAAAGGTGCAGAGTATCTTAAAACATCCCAATATCTCTAATATCATCCCAATATTAACTCTGAATTACACAACATCATTAGAGAAAATAGATCTTTAACTAGGGAATTAAGTAGCAAATTGCAACTCTATTGCTGAATTAAATGTTTAATGTGGCTTAGTCTAGTGAATTAGGGCAATGCCCTGTGTGATTCAGCAAACAAAGCTTTAGAATTAGGCACTAAACACTTCAAATCTGTACTGCTAAATTAAAAAAAAAATCAGGAAATCACTCACAGCTGGGAATTTAACATCCATGCATGAGCCTTGTTGACTTTGTATTTTTCATTTTTGATTTGGAGGGTGACTTGAAAGGTGATAAGATCATTTGTAGAAGGAAAAAAATAATTTACATCTTAGTGGACTCTATATAATACACTTCTCAATAGACTTCAACTTCATCATCTTTTGGTTTTGATCAATCTAGTTCAGAAGGGAAAACCTCTCAGTGTTCTTCAAAAGTACCTTGTTACTTTGAACAGAAGAATGTTTCAGAGAGAATGGCATCAGCAAACAGTAACCATTTTGATTCTTCTCAGAAGGATGATTATGTGAGGACTCAGGGCTCCTAACTTCCTGCTTATTTCCAGTGATCTGGCATCACTGTAACAAGGACCAACATCCATGCTTACAGTGCCACTACAGTTCCATGCTTTACAATGCCACTACGACTGAAATGTAATTTCATTAACATTAATCAGGTCACTGTAGATTTGATCCAGCACAACTAGAACAGACTGTGATTGAAAGGTTTGGACAGAATTCTTCAGAGAAGCCTAAGGTAATTACTTTCCCTGATCCTGCTGATCCAGCAAACACCACAAAGATCACTTCCACACTCATCTATGCTCTGTGCAATCCAAATGTGAAAGCAGTGCCACACACCAGTCCAATGCAAATTTTGTTTTCTTTGCAAAAATATACACATAAAACATTTCCATCCTGACAAAAATATCTCAGACTTTGGCATTCTGAAAAAACTGAAAATAAACCTTTATACTACATATTTTTGGAAGAAGAATTCATCTGCTAATTTGCTTATGTATTTTGGAAAATAGAGGAAGGAATTAAAAGCATCATAGCCTTTGTTATATTTTAAGCTACTGCTAAAGGCCCAAACCACGTAGCAATAGAAAATGTCTGGGAAACTTCTTGGTCACTAAGTGAATATCAAAAAAGACAACATGCAAAACAGAAAAAGAATGGAAAACAACCCTGTAAAACTGAAGGTAAAATTGTATAAAAATTGTGATGCGCAAGTGATCCAAAATTTATGTGGTTTCCTTCCTCCCCCTGTTGTATAAATGTCTTAAACTTCAGTATAGGCAAACTGAATACTTTGTGAACATTTTACTGTGATAAATTTAGCTCTAATCCTCAGTTTCAGATAGGAATTTCTTCACATTTGCTTTTTCACAAAACTGTTTGTCATCAACACAAGGGAAATACATGTATCACTAATGTCCAAGCTCCTCTCACTGAATATCTCAGAGACATATGAAGCACAGATGAGTCTGTAGCATCTGCTGGTAGAAAAAGTGGCCACTTTGTCCAGTTGAGTTAAGTTTTGAGGTACATTAGTCTGATGTGATGATTCAAGGAGCAACAGAAACGGTGCCAAAGAATTCAGGAGTACTTCAAACACATCAGAACATTAACAACTGATTATGGATATTTGTATGGATGTTTATTGGCAGGAACTTTCCACCCTGTCAATAATAAATCCAAGCAGTTTCTGTTTACTATTGAGACATGTGTCTCTGTAAGACAAATTATTCTAGACAGTTTATACTGCACAATAAAGCAATGTGAATTCCCTTATGGTTAAAAAGGGCATCCTTCTGTCTAAATTTGAAAAATGAATTCAAATAAACTATAAGCCAACGTTTTCCAGATGCCAGAATATTGTCACATAATTCTTTCTGTAAGCAGAACAGCAAAATAGAGCCAATACATCCATCCTTCTGTTCTAAAGATCCATGGGGAAAAGAAATATGTGCATCAAAATTCAAAGCCAAAAAGTAGCTATACAGCTACTTGAATAGTAAATGTGCCTCAGAGTTTCAGTTTCTAAAATTTTAATGTTAACTATTCAGATTTTTAACTAGAAAACTGGTGTTTCTATTCAAGATAATATTATACCTTGAAATAGTATGTATAAAAAGTTGTAAATAAGATTTTTAAAGTTATTCTTCTAGGACCTATCAATTAATTGCATTCATTGCCATCAATTTTAAACAATTCTATTAATTACCGTTTGTTTCTCTACAATGGTATTTCTACCCTGTATATCTTTTAACTACTGACTATATTAATAGAAGATCTACATGATAGAAACATTACCACTTTAGACCAGATGGGTAATACATATCTATCATCATCCTCCTCCATGGTGACACTGCAATTATTAAAAACTGGGTATTTCAGAGTTTCTGCTACTGGTATTTATTTATGTCCTTTTTTTCAGACAAATGGAGATATTTCTTTAATAGCAAAATACACCAGGGCTTAAATTGGTGACAGGCAGGGCTTTAAGCAAAATAGATAATTTAAATCCACTGATGAGAACATGGCCTCTTTTAAAAGTATGTATACATCACAGGACCTTGCAAATAGTAACATTGAATTCAATAGAAGAACAAGCTGTATACACTGCACCATTTCAACCTACTTTAAACACAGAATATGAAAAAATTGTAATGAACAATATAACGAATGTTTTGTCACAGGTGTTGAGTTGGATGTGATCTTCAGCTTGTTGAATAGTGCTGGTACTGAAACAATACTTGCTGTATGATTCATCCTGGTCATGGTGCAAACATAATTCTTCATGGCTAAAATACAGAGAAGTAGATACAGATCGTACAGGATGGCAACTTCCACTGGAAAACTGGGTTCACTGCTTCAACAGATGTGCTGTTACACAGCCCTCATTTGGGAGCTCAGTTTTTTTCCCTCAGTTATTTGTATAATCATCTGAAACAGTCTAATATTTCTCTGGGGATGGCTTGTAGTGATGTGCATGATGTTGCTTCAGATGGGATCCTAAACAAAAGAAAAGGAAATTATGCATGTATTAAATCCTGGATATGCAATGCCAACATTTATCCATATGGAAAAGGCTCTGTGAGACCTTCAGCTTTCAATCCTTCAGCTCGTAAGTCCTGAGTCTGTACTGACAGCTGTGTGTATGTTCAGTCCAGGCAACTTTAGTGGGCCTGTGAAAGGATAAAAATATCCAAGCACATAAATTTTGAACTAACTGTATTTTTTACTTGGCTTTGCAACACTGAGCTGTAATCTTCAGAAACACATGAAGTGCTGGAAATGGCCATTAAGAGGTTTGCATTACTTTAGAAATATGTTTAAGCTCTAGTCATGCTGGACTGAGTGAACCCAGAAAAGTCTGATCTTGAAAGCTATGTAATCCTCCAGGCTGCACCTAGAGGACAGACCAACTTTGAATCCCAAGTGCTATAGGCGTAAGCCAAAGAGCTGCAGCTGCAAAAAATGGCAAATGTTAGACCACAGAAACTGAGTGAGAAAATGACTGGATTTGCTTCCACTGTTGCTGATGGACAGTTATCAGGGAAAAAAGGCCAGTATTTTCCCACATCTCAGGTTTGTGGAATGCTACTAGAATCAGTAAAAACTCTGAGGCTTGAAAAAGCTTCCACTCCTTACATGTGGAAGGTTGAAATTTTGTAACGTCACCGGCAGAAGTCAGAACAGTGTAGCGCTTACTGTGGGGAGCAAACGGAGGAAGGTCAGGCGTTCGGAAGGATTTAATCGTGGCTGGCCCTTCCCCACCAGTCGTCAGCACCTGAACTTCCAAGCGGTACAGCATCGAGGGCCGCAGGTTGGGCACGGTGAGCACGTAGTGATCCTAAAAATAAATACATCTCTTCAATTCATCCGTTAACAGGATTTAACCTATGCATCACTTCGTTGAGTGAGCACTGTAGTAAAGCATCCCCTACCCCCGAGTGAGCATCTCTGTATAAGGAAAGAGTTTCAGTTTACCTTTAGACATTTTATGAGGTTTAACTAGAAAGTTCTGTGCCTTTCTCATTGTAATTGTCTCAGTGCCAAGAGAGAAGCACCTGTAGGACCTTGTCACTGTTCTTCAAATCCTGTATGTCTCCCTATTGGCAGCAAGCCAAATTGTCCCTCCTAAAACAGTAAGTATTTAGGAAGGAGCACAAAGGAACTAAGGGGCTTTTAGAATGTTTCTAGCAGGGTGTCAGATGTTTTCTCGGACACCTGTGCATGGGTTTTCTTTTGTTTCCTGTAGCATTTGTTATTTTTCATTTATTAAACCTTTTACTTTACAAACCACCTCTGAAGAGCAGTCTCACAAAAATTATGTTAAACCAATCTGCAAGGGCTGGACCCTCAGAGATTGATACATTTACACACGGTTCCTAACACTCTGGACAGGTGTTAAATTGTATCAGAGCATGTCTTGAATTTTTTGCTTGCCATTCCCTTTGAACAGAAACATTTTCAATCACAATACTATGGGGTTTCATGTGTACAAGGTCCAAGTTGTTACAGACTTTCATGGAAAGTGTGCTGATCACTTTAGTGATGTGCTCATCCCTAAAAAGTGAATTAAAATGTATTTTCTTAACCATTCTTTTAAATGAACATGTTCATTACATAAACTTGTTTTTATTTTGGATTTGCAGGTGAATTCTACTAATTGGTAATTTAAGTAGTGGCTGGCCTGGGGCCACTTCTGCAGCTAGTGAAAAAAAAGGGTGACCACACTAATTTCAGATTTATCCCAGTTACGCTGTAAGAATTTGTCTTCTGCTCTTAAGGTCATTTATGGTGTGATGGACTCACTTTTCTCTGCTCCATACCTTTTGTGATCACTTAGACATGTGCTAAATAATTTCAGTAATTTTATAGAAACTTCCAGGTTGGAATACATCTGTCTAAAGACTGACAGATATTAAGGAACCAGAAGTCATTCTTCTAAACCAAAATCAAAACTATAAATCAAAGCATCATCTGCATTAAATTGGAACAAATCATTCATTCCAAGCTGTAAAGGCCCAGTCCCAGGAAGGGATGCTGGAGCAGTGATGCTGGACAGTGTGGGCAACAGGGTGTTCCTGCCTCCAGCCAGGCTGGTCTGGCCAGGAATCCACAGGACAAGTTATTCTGGTTGGCACCATACCTGCCCCATGTGGGAAAGACAAAGAAAGTTGTGGGAATAACTTTGCTTATTCCTGTGGGATAATTTGCTGTTACTGCCTGACCAGACAGTAAAGGGGAAAGGAGAGAGAGAAAAAGTGGGGGGAAACATGTTGTTTTCCTGGCAAATTAGCACATATTCTGAGATGGGACTGCCTTTAACAGATCTGGCTGAAGCTGTTCCATCTCATATAAAATCCTGCATGGGTAGGGCAAAGAGAGGAGTGCATGCAGTGCACTTGTACACTCACTCTGTTCATTCAGGTGCTCCTCCAGCAGTTGGACCCTGTGCATTTCAGTGCTGGTTGTGTAAATACTACATTTTTAGTGAGAGTGAATGGTCCTTGGCATAAAATACCATAAATTTTGGTGGTTTCTGAGAGACAGAAGATACTGTTTCAAGTCAAATCAGAGCCTTCTGCAAGTTAACCAGCTGCTATAAATAGACAGATACATACAGTGATAGATAATTAAAGGCATCTCCAGGCCCTACAGTTTAAAATGTCTGATGTATTATCAAGAATAGTATGCAAAGCTATGTTTTGCATCTCAATCAAGGAGGAAAAATTAAGCACTTCTTGCTCCAACTTACCTGCAGAACCAGTGTCTCACATCCCCATCACCACTAAACATTACAAATGAGACACAGACAGACAAACTTAGGGAGCCAGTGGCAAAAGAAAATAACAAACACTTACTGCTGGCAGTATCTGTGACTGGGAAATGATGCTGTTGGGTAAACTGTTCTGCCGGCTCTCTGTGGTCACTTCTGCCCAAGTGACTTGGAACCCTGTCATGGGCTGGTGAAGATCTGCCTTGGATATCTTCCAGGAAAAATGGCCAGTGATGTTACCCTCCTGAACAATGAAAGACGCAGACAGATTCTCGGGTTTGGCCAACACTTTGGGTAGAACTGGCGCTATAAATTTGGAAAGCAAAAAAAAGATAAGCTAAACTTTTAGAGATACTTTTTAAACTTTTTAGAGATAATCTTCAATAATATTCATTTAATTTCACAAATCAAGGTCAGGCAGAGCTGTATTTCTAGTGTTACACAGTCAGCTTTCCAACAGCACATTTTCAGTGTTAACCAAAAACCTATGTTTGATATGTTCCACTGACATTTTGGACCAAACTCAAACTTCAGATAAAATGCTCTCAGCTGCAGAGACAGAAAAGAAAGTTATGGCATGTAAAGATCTAAATGCCTCATTCACAGAGAGCCATTCTCCTGCTCCTCATATTTCAGAACACCTGAACTCAGACTGGAAGTTTTGGGACCACAAGAAAATGTACAGAGTAGTACAGTTAATAGGGGCACTCTGATTAGGGGAAAGTTATTTCTGAGTTACAGTTGCCCAGGAAGGCTGTAATGCTGGAAACTGTCAGGACAGGCAGTAAGGGAATGGCAGTGATGGCCAGCAGGGTTCTGGGTGACTTATGGAGCATGGGGGCACCCTTGGGAACAGGAGGGACTCAGCGTGAGAGGGCTTTCCTCTAACCAGAGAGAGGTATTACACTTGGCAGTGCAAAGCCATGGCTGACCTCACTCAGGACCAGCTGACCACAGAGGTCCTCTCCAACCAATACCTCCATAATTCTGCAACTTCCATAACCCTCTAGTTACTAATTTTGACAATCCTGTAAATGATATGAGGGCCTGTATTTCTTATTTGAGAGCAGAATTAACCTGAACAAAATCAAATTGAAAAAGCAGTTTGCATCTGCAGCAAAACATTGAAAAGATGGGTCACACCACCATAATCGTTCACAGTTATCATTCATCATTATAATAAATACAATGGGAAACCATTCTTTCTTACACAAAAACCCCAACCGTGTCATTACAAATATTATTGTATGTCCACTACAATTACACTTAATTGACAAAACAGAAATAATACACTAGCCAAAATCGATGGTATTACTGTTAATGTTCACATAAGCATAAGTGATGTTTTTATTTGCTTTGAATCTCTCATTTCCCGTTCTAAAACTGCTTTTAAAGACTCTCTTATGATGATTATAAACGCTTTTGGAACTATTTGGTAGTTCTCAAGATCATGCCTTACCTCCTTCAGCAGGACAATTAATGTGCTTGTGTTTTTTTTCTTTAAATGCAGAGCAAGGTGGGGTAACAAAGAAAGTACTCTCAGCCTTAAAACGTCCTTTAGATTTTGCAGGCAGAACAGTTACTTTGTATTTGCATGAAAATGACAGGTCCTTCAGAATAACGTAGTTTTCCTACAATAAGAAAAACAGAAAGATCACATGTTGCAAATAGAGCCCAAGAAAAAAAAACAAAAGAAAAATGAACAAATTGAAAAATAAGCTTGGCAAAACATGAAAAGTTTTCTAAAAAAAACTATTTTCCTGGATGCTTAACACATGTGAATGTAGTTTTAACTCAGAGAAGTAAGTATTGTCAATGTTATGATTATTTTCAGTAGTAAAATATATTAGCATGGTATTTAAATACGTCCTTCAATTCTACACAATCCCTTTGACACACTGCATCAAAGCAACCAACTTCTAGTATTTAGAACAGTCTCCATGAATGATGGCAGTGGGGGTAGCAATGTGGGGATATAAATGCTAATCAAATTAAATAAATGTAAGAAAGCTGAGTTAAGCTGCTGTAAATGACAGGCTTCATCCATGTTTAACTTTTTAAAAGCACATTTGAAGTTCAGCATAGCATTATGGATACATATTTTTCCACTTGAGTACATTAAGTACTTCTATATTCTTATCAGGAAGAAAAACTCCACAGCCAATACAAAAGCACAAGTCTCCATTTAAGGACAATGAGTGGAGAAGAAAACTTTACACAAAGTATAAGTGTCCTGCTAAATTCTTACTGCTGTCTGAAGCACTTTTGAAAATTAAGGTCTGAAAGCTTTAGCACAAATCATATACAGAAAAAGATGGTTGGTTGGTTGGTTGGTTTCTAGCCTAGAAAAATCTCTAATAATATGCTACTGGCTAAGGTCAAAAGTCTTTCACTACCTTTTAGATCTTTAATTCCCTTCAGAATGACTAATTTTCCATGTTCTTCTGCATAATTCCCTCTTTTTTCTAATTGCAAATTAGTCTAACCTTCCCCTGGCAGGTCATTTTCGACAGGACATACGGATTGTGCTGAGACTGGACTCCCTGCCTTCAACCTGCCGGGAGAGGGGTCCAACAGGTTTGATGTCTCCTTAAAATTGTGACAGAATGATCTTTATTTATCATGACAGATTGGATGAATTACCATAAAATGACTGGAAATAAGGAAAAAAGGAAGTAAGTTCATTAATCCCACAATGCATTTGGACAGATGTCCAAACAGTCTTTCCTGACCTCTAGTGGAAATGAACTTCTTCAGCGTTAAGTTTCTCCTCTCTCCAATGCGCATATCTTGAAATAGTGCAAATGATCATAACATTATGTCAAAATCCTTTTTTAAATCCACCTCTACTATGTGTTTTGCTGACCCCAAAAAGCCATAAATCTTACAAGCTAACATCATCCTGTGTGAGAAATTAGGTCTTTTGATTTACTCTTTTACATGCCCTTAACTCCCCTGAATTGATGGGGTAGTACAGATCAGGGTAAGAAGGAAAGGCGAATTGTGATTTTGTCCATTCTGCATAACACACTCACTAAATCAATTCTGATGCACCAATCATATTACTCTGTTGTTCAAAAAATGTGTCACAGAGACAGATGAGACTAGATTGCCAACAAACTGAGTACAAAGTATTGCCACTGCAACATTTATTTGGGCTGGCATGTACTTACATGGAGCTTTTCTCCCCACCTGATATCTGCCCAACTTTCAGATTTAATATCTAGTATTTGTCACCTACAGTTCTTTTCTTACCTATTATTCTTCTCAGGGAGAATAATCAACTGAAACTCACCTGCATGTCTAAAAGGAAAACTGGTTTATTAATTACTATTGTTACTGTTCAGTATTTGCACTGTGCTGAAGTCCTACATTATTAAATGCAGATAAAGCTGCGTGTTCTGTATGCTGTAGAGATATGTAAGTACTTAGTTAAGAAGCTTGTCTGGTCTCATTTTCTGAATAACAACAATAACAAAGGATTTTAGCTTAGTGTGCCTTTGGCAAATCCAAGCAATCCAAAACCTGTCCAGATACATAATTTTTATCTTCTGCAGAGAGGAACACAAAAAAGCATCCTTACTGATCTATGAAACAGGGTATAACACATACTGTGTTATGCTACAGAACCATACTTTCTCTTGCTGCCTAGGAACTACTCAGAGTCGAGCAGAGGGCTGAATGCAGACTTACATAAGTCAGCTCTGTTACTTTCCTAAGTCCTTTGGTGTCATTGTGTACACAGGAGTCCAGTAACCAGTGGACTTGAAATTGATTCATGCTGATATCTAAATGATGTAAAAAGAGAGGAAAAGACATATGTTATAAATATGTTTTCGCCAAAAGACATACCTTTTCACCACTGCAACTCTTCTGGCTTCTCTGGATAAAAACAGAAGGACTTTTAAGTATTGTAGAGTGAGGTAATTCCTCACTAAGCAATCTTTAATATAATGGAGAAAATATTATACACCAATGTAATTTAAACCTTGTATCAGCTAAAGGAGATAAAACAGTGAAATTTCATTTTCAGATATGTTACCATATACTGCTTACATTAAAAAAAAAAAGAATTTAAATTGAGCATTAAAAAAAATAATCTCAATGCTGCTACTCCTGATCATCCTGCAAATAATGGGACTGACTTGGTGTCAACTGACTGACTGTTTATATTGTTAGAGCATTGCAATACTGCTGCCTGGCACTGCTTCAGAAATCTCTGTCTGAAGATATGTGAAAATGCCTGTAAATCCCCAAGCTTTCTTCTTTCAGGATATGCCATAAAACCTGTTCAGTATCTGTCCAAATAAAATTCTAGTCTTGACTCTTACAAGTAATACTGAAGCCTTAAGTTTACTCCCATTTAAATCAATGACAAAACTTGCTGCAGTATCAACAGTATAAGCTTTCAACTTATTTCCATCTCTTCTAGCTTTTTGTCTAATAAAGCCTGAATAAGGAAGCAAAAGAAAGAGCAAAAAATAATTGAGAAAAGGAGAAAAAATCATTAGGTAGTGCGAGCAGTTCCTGACATTTTCCTGGATTTCATTCTCTATACAGGAGATGCAAAATTACATCTGTTATTATTAATTAGCTTGGTATGACACAGCCACTAATGTGCCTGACTGTGGGTTTTGGGAGGGAATACAATTATCTCTGACGCCTTAAGGGCTGAGCTGGTATTAGACTGCTATGAGTAGTTTGGATGCAGAAGAAAAGGATTGTAAACTAAAGAGAAAATGACTAGCGTAGGAAACCAGCTGAAATGGCCCCTTGAAATAAATTTTTGCAGTAGCTGTACTCCATAATAACATGTATGCTAATCATTTTTGCAATTTCTTTGGAAACAATATTTCTTTCAAAAAGAAATCTATTAAAAATACATTTCCTGCTTTGTGATTGTTCCCTCTCGTTTAAAATAAATAAAGAAATGGATGTGCTTTTGCTTGTCTCTTCAAGTTTTCCCACTTGATGTGCCTACTGGATGAAAACAAAAACTCATAGTGCACTTTTAAATAGGTTTCATCTGATTTCATCTCTTTCCGTTCACTCCATTATCGACTATCACCTGCTAGATGATCCTTAAGGGCTCTTCTGACCCAAACCATTCTATCGTTCTCTGATTATTCTAAACTATCTTCATAGGTGGACTGCTCTTTGCAAAGCTACAAAATGTGTATTTTCATTTGTAATACTTTTGAATTGAAATCTATAAATAAATCACTCTACTTTGGCTAAACATTTATCCAAGCCAATTAAACCTTGTAATTGTCCAGCAGTCAGAGACTGGATAAAAAAACATCCTTAAGGTAGGTCTCAAATTACCACTACATGGTCAACAGGGAAAAGACAAATCCCAAGCATTAAGATCTTACAACAGCTCAACATTCAGATATACTGGTGTAGAGGTTTACTAGGCTTCTGTTCAGAAATGTAATCCAAGGTAGAATCATGGAATCATCAAAGGGTTTGGGCTGGAAGAGACTTTCAGGATCATTCAGTTCTAACACCCCTGCCATGGGCAGGGACATCTCCCACTAGACCAGGTTGCTCAATGCCTCATCCAACCTGGCTTTGTACACTGCCAGGGATGGGAAAAAATATTTATTTCCAGCTATTGGCACATTGGAATCCTCTTTGTATTTTCAGGCAGGTCCACCTCCATTCATTATGTGAGCTTCTACTCCCAGACAGTTTTTTTCTTCTTTCCTTCCTACTTCTTTTCTGTCCTAGCACACCCTTAGTAGTAACCCATTTGTAAACACCTGCTGTTTCTGATAACCCTTCTATTTGAAGAAAATAGAAGTAAGTTAAAGAAGAATATACAAAATTAGAAATATGTTTTAAAAATCTATCAGCTTGTACTGTAAACACAGGGTGAAGGTTTTCATAAACATAGCTTCCTAATTTTATTTGAGCTAATGAATCTTAAATTTGATAGTATTCTGGTATTCTGATAACAACCTATACTGAAAATAGAGGATATTTTTTTCTTATCAGTGAGTATATAATAAAAGGTTATCTGAAAAAGGGTTTTGTATCACATCTGCAAGTACATCAGCTGTTATAAACTGGAAGGCATCATGACAACCAGCAAGACTAAAACTTCTTTAATTCTCACCTCCATATTTATGATTGCTGTTATCTAAAAAAATGGAAGATACACAGGTTAAATGCCATGTGTTAAGAAAGAGAAATGTAAAAACAATTCATAACAAAACCACCCCAATTTTCTCCTTTTAAAAAATCTATCCTGTCAGTGTCTAAAGTCTGACTAATACCACGCAATACAACAAAATAAAGTATGAAACACAATAAGGAAGTAGCTCCTACTTGAGACAGGAACTTTTTTAAAAATAGGGAAAGGTGGGATCTTTTGTGATTAAATAAAGCTACAAGCCTGAAAAACTCAAAATGTATATGCATGCTTCATGCATACGGGATGACAATATTGCTTTAGAAATCATCTTTAATATTTCTAAAAGCAAAAGGAGACAAAATGAATAAAATTATCTAAAAGCCCAATAAGAAACTGAGAAAAGTGATGAAAATATGCCTTTGTCTTACAAAGCTGCTCATAAAGATCATGACTCTAGAGTTTTATGAAACATTATACAGCTGATTTTGTGTTTACAATACATGCAAAAGAAAAGGTTCTCCCAGCCCTCCTTTCAGCAATGCACACTATCTTAGTGAGATCGCTACCATAAATTTTAGTTAGACTTTTTGATTTAGCTGTCCAGTGCAAACTGAGAGACAGGTGAAAATGTGAGCAAACTGGATGAGCTGCTCAAGCTGCATCCAGCTAAATGTCAGCCACTGCCACCAGAGCCAAGGGTTTTGGATCAAGTCCGGCTAAGGTTAATACACTGAGCCCACAGCCACAGCTTTTTCCAAGAAGTCATTTGAGTAGTTAATATGAACAGAATATTCATTACCTAATGGGACTGATTCTGGACAGTTTTATCAGAAAACTCAGCTATTCCTTCTAAAATAAGTATAAAACACTGTCAAGAAAATGCCAGAATGCTTCTGTCTGCTTCTGTGGTATTTCAGATGTCACAGTATCTATCTCCTCCTGAATACCTGGAGTTTTCTCAATTCTGAATTTTCAATTATGAGTTTTTATAAAGCTTTTTAACTTCACTGTATTCATGGTTAGAATGTCTATCATTTGATAGTAGAAATAGCGATGCTTGCACAAACAGGAAGCATTCATATTTTCCAGAACTCAAAATATTTGTATAGAAACAGTGAACTTGAAGGACATGACAAGCACTCTAGCACTCATCTGACCAATTCTAAGCTTGCGAAATTAGTCAACAAAATAGCACTTAAGCACGAACACAGACAGCTTATTCAAATAATTACTTTTATTTTAAATTTACATAAAGAGAGGAAAAAAAAAAAAAAAAGGCAATCCAGGGCAATTACTTTAAAAATCTCTTAATGATACTGACACGGAAATTATCTCCAGATGCCCAATCTAAAAATTTTTAGGTCTGTAAGACAAACGCACGTAACTAACCTTTTCAAATAAACTAATAGTTGATGTTAATTACTATGGCGGTGATTTTTAAAGTAGATTTTCTGAAGTATAAATTGAGTTTCTAGACTTAAGAAAAAATGTCTATACAGACAACACATGATCATGTTCTTAAAATCCCATACATGCTTAGCTCTTTTGCTCAACAAGGGTATACAGCTAACTTGGTTGGATAGAAATTATACATCTCTAATTAGAAATGTATGGATCAGGGAATGCTGTAAAGCATGGGCTTTTTTCATTTACCCCAAACTGACTTTATTTTCACATGAGTATCTCCACAAAGCTCTCTATCAATAGTGTTTAGAAAGATGTTCTTCACCAGATTTTTGTGATTTCTCCCTCTCCTCAACTAAAACTCTTTAGTTCCATTTTAATAAAAACAAATAAATACATTTCTGATTTTTCTGGATGGAAAATGTGCATTTATTCCATATCTTCAAGCTGTAAAAGCAGCTCAAAATTCTGCTAATGCCAATGCCAACTACATGTGTTCACCACTTGGAAAACTTCAGGTTCCTGTGCACAATTTAAGCATCTTAAATTGACAGACTTCAACTTAGTCTAAGCCATGGCTTCCCAATGGTTACTAGGAATACCCTGGGCTAAATCACCTCCCCACAGAATTTAAAGCACTGAGTATCATTCAGAAAAATAATCCAACAAAATGTCAGGTAACTGCAAGTTCTTTCAGATGGAGCTTCTGGTTTAAATGGTTCTAAAGCTATTTAAAATATTTTTTTTAAGTTTTTTTCTTTTCTTTTTCTCATCTTTTTCAATCTCATCCATGTTTCTATTTTGTACACATACATTACTGCCAACCCTATGAATAATTTCATCTAATATGGTTTCTTTTTTTTTTACCATGTTACCGCAAAAACAGCTACTTTCTATGCCTCAACTACTTTTTTCTCCTTTATATTACAGTTACTGTTCCAGGAAGGTGCCAGATTGAGTACCATAAGGAAGTGAAGCTTTGTAGCTGAGAAACTGGCATAGCATGGACATAAAAGCAGTGAAATTTGCTCTTGCAGCCCAACACCACCAATATGGAGCTACCCCAGGAAACCAGGTAATCAGAGGTATTTATTTCTTTGTATCCTGTGGTCCACAGCAAGAAAATTGCAGCAGACTGTTTTGGGATCTGGGGAGAGTTCTGCCACTGATTTGTTGAGGTTTTTAGGTAAAGAACTTCATGGCTCCTTATCTCTCTTCCACCCCTGTCAAGTGGTGAAATGATAAAGGTGCATGTTGCAAAAGTATTTCAGCTCTTGCATGTTATTCTGATGTGGGTCTCTACTATTTGGTACAAAAATGCCAATTAATACCAGCTGTGACAGCACTATTATGCAGGCAACCAAATTAAAAAAACTTATTAGAAGAAAAATCAAATGGGAATTGCTGGAAAACAAGGTTTCACAGCAGACATGTTCAACAACAGCAGCTCAAATTAAGGTTTAATTACAATAAAAATATCTGGCATCAATAAACACGGTAACATCAAGTCAATTTCTGCATCATGACAGGATTGAAAGTAATTAACAAGCAGTGTCTGATAGGTTTTCCCATTAGAATAATATACAGTATAAAAGTAAATATTATAAAATAAGACATACAAAAACCTTTACCTGCTATCATAAAATTAATAATTTAATACAAGTAACTAGCAGCTGTGAAATGAGTATTTCAGTAAAAAAAGAAACAATGTTCTGCATTTTTTGTTAAGATACTTCAACAAACTGACTCCCTCCAAAATACATACCTATAATTAATATGCTAACTGTATGTCAAAAGGAGTTGTTTTCAAAGCTTGGAAGACAATGAGCCATATGTAAACCTGTTGTCTTCATTCAAAACTAACCTTTCTTCAAACAGAATGCCATAAGGAGGACAACATATCTCTGAAACTATTCAGTAAGAAAATTATTGAAATAATTTGTTCTGTGTGCAGCTAAACCTTTAAATTTATTATATTTTGTTAGATCTGATATTTCATATAGCAAGCCACAATGTTTTTTTGTGACTGGCCACGTGTTGTTTTACTTTGCATACTGGGCGGGATTGTTCCTCCAAGCTTCTGAGCACATGGGCCATTATTCAACAAAGCACTTAGGCATATGAACAGTTCTTTTAATAGTTAAGGGTAGCTAAAGGATCAGGCCAGAAAGTTTAGAACACAGCAAGATCAAGACAGTAATGACCATCAAAACTATAGTTGAAAGATGGTCTTGAACATGTCTTTGATGGTCTTGGACTAGTAGGAAGAAGGAAATATAAAAAAAATTAGGTAATTTCCCTTCTGGATCACGTGTCTTGCAGCATTACTGCTCTAAAAATAGACTAGAGAAAGCAGAAAATATTTTATATTTAATATCACAACACAGAGCAGAATCTGCTCAGGCCACATGAAGTACATGTCTCAGTATCTACAAGCTTGATTAACTGATTCTACTGTAAAGTCATAGTATGATTTTTCAGAGCTCTGTATAAATCCTGTTTCAGCATACTGTCCGGGAAAAAAAAATTACCTCACTGTACTGAATGGTGAAGCTGTAGCAATGGTAAATGGTGAAATTAATGATGCCTTGCATAAAGTAGAAGGTATTATCAACTCTGAAGTATTCAAAGGTTTGTACAAGTCAAAGGCTTCCTAAAGAAATATTCCTGCTCTTTCTCCTCCCAGTATGTGACCCCCTTTACAGCTAGGCATCTACTACAATCCAGAACTGATTCCAACCCACCACTGCAGCAGAAGGATGAGCAGCAGTGTCTGCTCTGCAGCAGCACCTGCCTGCATTTCCACACCACAAATACTTGAGATAGAATGTGATGAAGTGTCTGCTGCTTTCTCAGGCTCATGTTCATCTGTTTATTGGACAAACATTGTTTGCCCATGTCTACACAGACATCTAATATATGCAGTTTTCCATCAGTGCTTTTTCTGATGAAATTCAGTTGCTGGAGAGGTTCTGAAAAACATGCAGGGAAGGCTGAAATATGGGTACAATCCAGGTGAACAAATGAAGCAGTGTTATTTACTACTAGCTCCTTCAGTTTTGAAGACATGGATAGTGTGAAGTGATTCACATGGTATTTATTACATTTAAATAACAGCATGACAGAAGACCAGTTTGGGAAGAGATACTTCAGTGTACTGCAGAGAAGCAAACTATGATCTCAGTCAGTACTAGATCATAACACTTATTTATTTCTTCATATACTGGTTCATGAGCCATTATATTCCTCTTGATTCATGGTGTCCAACATTTGCAGTCTGAAGCTAATGATAGGACAAGAAGTAATATAATAACAAGTGCTATTTTACTCATGGTAGTTCAACAAATGCAAAATGAGGTAAACACAATTTACTTTCTATTAACGTTAAAATGCTGCATTGATGTGTTAATGCATTGCAAGTATCTCTGCACTCCCCTTTTCCATGTAAAAACTATTTGTTTTATCACAGGCATTTTAGGTAAGTTGTCTTGAAAAAAATTAAATTATAATAGTTTTGTGTCTTTTGCTTCCTCTGCATTGATTCACCCGATGGTTTAAAAAAAAAAGAAATCCAAAGTTTTCTTTGGTTATAAAATTCACAGTATTCGTGACACCTCTTGAGAAAAAAAGCTTTTTAATAATCAACTATTCAGGCAGCATGTTTAAAAATAACACCAAAACCTTCAGCTGACATTTAAACTTCACTCAACAAACAACTCTTAGCAAGACAAACTATACTGTTTCCTGCTCTTACATGGAATATAAGCAGTTTCGATTAAATCATAAAGATATCATTTCTCACATTATGCCATTTAAAACAAACTTTCTTTCTATAGACCACATTCTTTGTATAATAGAACAGTAAGCCTTTCCAAAAATTATATTAACAATTACTGTGTAATTTAAAGAGAGGCCTGAGACACAGTATTTTTGTCCATATCTAGACCTAGGAAGCCTCAAGGTTTGAAGATGGTTTATATTGAAGGATTTAAGCCTGGGATCATCTCTAAGCCGGATTACCTCTACCCTTACTTATTTTCCCACACGCAACATCCTATACAAAGTGAGTTCAACAGTATCTCATTCTGGTTTTCCATTACAAGGAAATTTGCCTCTTGTAAGCTCCAAGTTTCACAATAGCTGCTTGTAGCCTGAATAGAGGCTTTCTACATTACTCCCTCATAGCCGGATTTTCAAAGCCAGCTAAGCATCCCAGACCTGAATTTAATGAAAAAGAAAAAAACCCAAACAAACAAGTCCAAGGCTCACTAAGGTTATACACACACTGAAAATGTCACCAGGTACTCTACCATTAACTTTACCCTTCTGTGCAACTTTGAAAAATGTGGACAATACTTTAGACAAGCAGACTATAATGAGGGTAAGTTCACTATATTGAGGGTAAGTAATCTTGGAATCACTGCCAATTCCAGAGTGAAAGTACAGACTCATCTTGCCCCTAATTCCACAGTGGGAAGAGATGCAGGGATGCACCAACTACTCCCTTCTGTCTCAGACCTCATGCAAAAGCTGTATATTGCATGGGCTTGTATGCATGTACAGTGATTCATTGAATTCCAGAACTGCACTTTCCTGACATGCATTATGGAATGCTATACCAAGATGTTGCTTTGCTGAACTGGCATTGAAAAAGTTTACAGCATTAATATGCAGCTTCTAAATCTGCAGTTAAAGACTGAAGCATCCAGAAGAAATAGAACAGAGCAAAAACAGGTTAAATATCTATAAAATCATGTGTGTACAGACAAGGTAAATAGAGCAAGAATTAGGATTCATATAAATGTAGAAGAATTGGCTTCAAAACAAAATAAAATATGGTTCTACATAGAACAAGCACTTAAAACTCTGGAATTTCATCACTCGGGATATTTAAGATGCCCTGAAACTTGGTGATCCGCACAGGACACTGGATATTATGGTGAAGATAAATACATCAGAAGTGAATAAATACAGTGAAATTACATTGGGCTCAGGAATCTGGGACAATAATATGCTGAATTACTGTTACACTCTTGCCCTATTCTTACGCTCCTTTGGATTTGCTTTTGGCCACTGGCAAGAACAGAACACTTGTTGGGTAGGATCTCTGGTCTAGACTACTATGGATATTTTTTGCATCCAGTTTATGATGACAGGAGCAAAAGATATTAATGACTCATTATACATCAGCTGCATATATGGATCATCTTAAAAATTAGATTATAATTTCAGTTTCAGATACCTTTTTTTTGGTTTCCTTCCCTCCAACTCTAGTTACTCCTTCACATAGTCCAGTTTCCTTCCCCTGTTTGTAGTGTTTATGCAACTGGTTTTATGGCCACCTTATAAACCAGCTAATTAAAAATTAGATTAAAACAGATTAAAAAGAGGCATGTGGAGGAAAACTGACCCAGTTTACAATAGGACTCTCATTAGTTTAAACCACCTTCACCATAAGCATGATGATTCCCTGCTGATAGGTTAACCTCCCCTGGATCATAAGCTCAATGCTTTATCCAGAACTTAGGCAGGCTAAGAGAGCACTCATGAGCAGTTATTAGCCCATAGCTCATGAGAAGCATCTTGTAAACTGCTGAACCTCAGCACCTTTTACTCACAGTAAGGATGGAAGGATTGCTCCAGGTATGATACTGTAAGCCTGTGAGACAGAGATTTGACTTAATATGACCTAGTGATACAGTTTGGGGAAAGGAGAGAAGAGCTCAGCTGGTCAGAGCATGGTGCTATAGTGCCAACGTTGTGGGTTTGATCCCCACAAGGGCCATGCACTCAAGAGCTGGACTCAATGATCCTTCTGGCTTCCAGCTCAGAATATTCTGTGATTCTGTACTTGGATGGTAAAAAGCCTGCCATTTTACCCTTCTGTTATTGAGACTGCTTCACATCAGACATTGCCATTGACAAGTTTAGTGATACTACATATGTATGCATATATATATAAAAAGTACTGTGTTTGTTGTTAAAATAATTAACTTTATATGTTGTGGTAATACTCAGGGAGTAATTAGAAATCCAGAAAATTGTACTAGTCAGACATAGAGTTATTGAAGATACATAAAGATGCTGGTTTTGAAAACGTATTTTGTCCTGAAGAATTAAAAATCAGGCAAGAGTTTATTTATTAGTTGGCCAGTTAATTTTTTCAGTGCCTTCAAGTGGATTAAGTCTTGATAAATCATTCTGCAATGGAATATTGAATGTGTATCTGCAGTCTGACTGCAGATACACATTCCACCTAATGATGGTCTATCTGTGGATTGAACTCATAGACCAGCTAATTTATTACATTTCTATTTAAACTTTTAATGTAAGTCCAAAAGAAATCAAGCTTAAATTTCTATCACTTACTAAATTTAAAAATAAAAAGAAGACTTCTTTTAAATGCATAAATTAAGTCAAATTAAAAACACTTTTGCAATGACTAAAGGTGTTCTGGAGTATGGTTCAGGTCATACTGAGGACTTGTGCACAACCCACACTACTCAAATTTTAAAATTAAACAATAAATGGTTTAAATGTACAAAGTGTACAAATGTAGAAACCAGTCCAGTACAGCCTCCAGCAAACATCAGAGAGTGCCTGTTAAGTAAAATCAGTGTTCTGTACTGTCTGTGCTCTGGGAACATAGTGGGTAGTTCTGATTTGACCTGTGATTATTTGATTTCCTGGCAGACTTTGAATCAATTCCAATTACATTCCTGAGACTAGGAGTTGGACAAACTTGTCTCTAAATCTCTCATACCAAGAGCTTTAACCACCTACCCAGAAAGGTATGGAGGTTTGGTTTGGAAGCAAGTACAAGGCAACAAGTAATGTTTTTTTCTTCTGCCTGTGAAATCATGAAGAAATGCAGTAAACTGTGCCTTTGAAAAGACTTTCCAGTATTGTCCCATTTGCATGGGAGATGCCACTGAGGTTGCCACCATTGTAAATGTAATTTTAAAACTTTATAACTGACCCCACTAATCAATTGCAGACTGTTTGAGAATTTGAAAACCATCTGCTCTACCAAATTCTTTTATTTGCGGTTGATGTTTTTCATGACTTCCACCAGTAACATTTTAAGTATTGCAAGTATTTCACATTTGGACAGAAAACAGAGTCCTATAGACACTTCATAAAGTAAAGCAAGCAGAACTGGAGATGGTCAGATGCTCTCCTTTACATTCTTTTTTAAAAGGCAAAGAGATTTTTTCCTGAAACTACATTAAGACAAAATAAAGGAGAAAGACAAAGTTAGGGAGGTTTAGGGACCATACAGATACTTCTGACAGGATATTCCTTTAACTCCAGAATAATTTCCCAGGATAATTAGTTTACAGCACTACCTATCTCCCCAGGCAGCATGCTGTGGAAGCCCATTATATAAAGGCATCTGAGTCAGTAGTAGCACACATGGAAAAGCAAATTCTGTAATAGATATTACCAGTGCATTTATAAAGAGGTGATCTAGTTGAAGAGTCCTGTGCTTAGAGCCAGCTTTACTAATTAAATCCCTAAGTACTAATGCACATTATGCATACCCACACAATCAACCACTGCTGAGACAAAGTCCCTATATTCCCATGGAAGTCTGAGGGCAATATATAATATATATTCACTATAATTAACAGTCACATCATTTTGTTGAAAGAACCATCTGGACCACAGTGATATCTTGAAGTACAAGTATTTTTACTGCTTGAATATCAATAATTAGAATATGGCCAGCTGCTCAAACACTAATCTGCCCAGTGCAACAGCTAGCAGCAAACGAAATAATGCTTTAGCGTTAAGCAAGTACTGTGGAATTCTTTAGAGTAACAGCTGGAAACTCCAACTGCCAGTGAAGGAATTCTTTACCTTCAATGGCTCTACTTCCATGAGAAAGGACCATTTGATATGTGTTATCAATGGGAAAGCTTTCATTTCAAAACCTGCCATATGAAATACCTTATTACAAACAAAGAGTCAGCACACACAGTCACTTCATTTGTGTCCCTGAACTAAATGAAAGTTAATTTTGTTTTCCTAAGATCTGGGTTTAAAAGCATTTGTGTTAGCTCTCTATTTGCTTTGCCATGCCTTGCATTTTATTCTTCTCTGTAATTTAATTCATTATTCTTGTTTGGTTGATTTATCAGACAATGGAGGAATCTCTGCCTTTCCCTGCCTTAAGTATTCTTTTTTTCTTCTGCTTTAGAATTTACAGAAACACAAAGAAAGAAGCCTGAAGCCAAGTCTTAATGCATTTTAAATATTTGTCTTTTTAAGCAAAACCAAGAGGCAGATATATTGATTTTAAATATCTAGAAGTACTTAAAATGTTTAATTTAAACAGGGGGAAGTAAATGCACATCAACTTAATTCAAAGAAAAGGAAACTAAAGCTTTACCTGAGCAAGGAGAGTTGTGTTATACTCAAATAGCAGGCACCTAGAAAATGGTAGTGAAGGCAGAGTAATGACTTAGAAAATACTGTTGTGACAAGTGCTTTGAAAAGAAATTACATTCTGATATTTTAGTGCATTATAATTATTGAAGCAAGTGATGAGAATTGATGCACAGAGTTCATAAAAGGTGGGAGGTTTTTTCCTTCTGTCTGTGGGCAAAATTTTATTTTCATACACAGACTTGCAGCAACTTGGAAGCTTTTCAGCGAAGTCCAACACTCAGCTCTCCAGTTGCCCAACCACAGAAAAACAGAGAAAACTTAAACATCTTTTTATTTTCACACTTTCAGTCTTGATTACTGCATAATATTACCGAGGTTCTTAATCATCCTAAGTATCTATTCCCTTTAAACAGGGCTTTCAAAGTGCATCCGTTTTTTGGTAATGGATGGTACTCTGTGATCTCTGCACCAAGGAGTTAAAAGTGATTTGCTCAATTTGATTCCAGTACTTGACAATTTCTAATTTCACACATCAAGATGGCTAAAATATCTGGCCACAGAACACATTCTACTTTTCATTTACAAAAGGGGGATTCATGCTGTTTAAGGAATGCACTATTTCTCCAATCCCAGGCCTAAATGAAAGGCAGCAAGGAAAAGACATTTTTTTCCTTCAGAAAGAAGCCATTGTATTCATATGCAACATGCTTTTGGATGACTCTGTCTAGCAACATCATGTGCATTTGCTAAGTACCTTGTACTGCTTGAAGTGTGGAGGTATTTTTGCTAGCATACATCCTGAAGTGATTATAGTCATCATACCAAAGTATGTAAACTGAAAGATTATTTCAGAAAGAGCTTTATTTCAATGTAAAGTCCAGGTTCTACATTCCATTCATGCCTTATGCTTACTACAGTTAATGGGACTTAAGAAATGACACTTGCAGAACAGGCCCAGATAAGTCTTTTCTGCTTACCAAATTGTGGCACATTAAGATGCATATAAATGGAAATCCACTCCCTTACTCAGACTTTTATTTAAACACTGTGTTCAGTTTCTGAGTACTGATATACAGTCACTCCTTTGCTGTAAAACAAAATCAGTTTGGTAATAGTTTGCAACACCCCCTCTGGTGCAGTTGCTGCACAGGACAGAGGTCTGATGAATTCTGTTCAGAAGGATGACATAAAACCAAGAGCTTCGGCCCTGATGTCATCACTGTGTTCTTTTCACTGCCCTCCTAGAGGCTCATCTGCAAAGCTCACTGAGGAATACAGCTTCGGTCATGAAGAACTATCTTTGAATAGTCAAAAGAGATCACCATACCTTCTGTAAAGCCTAAGGCACATTGCAATAAACTTAAACGGCCTCTGCAGGCTGGTATTGATGGAAGAAAAATTCCCTGCCATTGAAAAAAACAGTGAAAATATCTGTTACAGGGCCTTACAGACAGACCTGAATAACTTGATTTAACTTCACATTTAGTTCAACTTTGAGCAGATGGTTGGACCAGCTGACCTCCGGAAGTCCCTTCCTGCCCATTTAAATCCTTCTATGATTCTAACCTATATTTAGCTCTTCAGACTGAGTAAAATGATTCAAATTCAAAAGTAAAATAGTTTCTCAGCTATATTGGGACCAATGAAAATAAAGAAATAATCTGAAACAACCTTAGAAGCATGTTTGTGTTTCTTTAAATGATATAAGCAATCCACAGAGGTCTTTCCTTCTGTTTTGGTAATCTGTGGTATGCTGTGAGGCTACAGTGTTGGGACACAGTAAAAAACTCTTCTAGAGAGCCATCTTAGTTTAGGAGGAAATTAAAAAAAAAAATCTCTGGTCTGTATAGAATGGTATAACCACTGAATTAGGAATACAATAAAAAATTCAGCAGTTATTAATATACAAAATAATAACTCTGTTCTTACTAAGAGAAAGACCGATGTTATAGCAGCTATTAATATTTTCATCACAGCTAAAATAAACTATTTCAACATAACAAGGGCAACTGTAGGGTTGAACAAAGTTCAGTAAATTTCAGCAAAGAAAGGAAGGGTCCTACACCTGGGGAAGAACATCTCTCTGCACCAGTACAGGGTAGGGGCCAACTTGTAAAGCAGCTCTGTGGAGAAGGACCTGTAAATCCTGGAGGATAACGAACTGTCCATGAGCCAGCAGTGTGTCCTTGAGGCCAAGAAGGCCAATAGAGGGCATTAGGAGGAGCACTGCCAGCAGTGAAGTGATCTTGCCCCTCTGCTCAGCCCTGGAGGGGCACATCTGGAGTGCTTTGTCCAATGCAGGGCTCCTCAGGACAGGAGAGACATGGAGCTCCTGGAGCAGGTCCAATGGAGGGCAACGAAGATGACCGAGGGACTGGAGCATTTCTCCTATGGGAAGGCTGAGGTAGCTGGGCCCCTTCAGCCTAGAGAAGAGAGCCTAAGAGGGCATCTTGTCAATGCTTACAAACACCTTAGGGATGGGTGTCGCAAAGATGGGGCCACAGTCTCCAGCTGCGCACAGTGACAGGACAAAGGACAATGTACAGAAACTGAAACAAAAGAAACGTTCATCTAAATGAGGAAAAATTCCTTTACTCTGAGGGTGACAGAACACTGTAACAGGATGCCAAGAAGGGTTGTGGAGTCTCTCTCTCTCTGGAGGTATTTGGAACCTGCCTGGATGTGATCCTGTGCAATCTACTCTAAGTGAACCTGCTTTACCAGGGAGGTTGGACTAGATCATCTCCAGAGGTCCCTTCCAAACCCAGCCATTCTGTGATTCTGGGATAACATACTGGTTTAAATCTTCATCTAAAAAAAGCCCATTCCAAATTCTAAATAACATTTTTATTTCATCATCTCTGCAACCTTCTCTTGTTCGTGTCATGAAGTCTAACTCAGAAAGTCAAAAAAACACTTGAAAACCCTACCAGACAAAGCTAAGACTACTACAACCAGAAATTTGATCAATTTACAAATGTCTAACTTGTTTAAGCTTGAGACATTTATTTCTTGAATTATTTTTTTATCATGGTAACTCTTACACTTATCAACCTACTTATTTCACCTGTTTTCATGCTGGCCTCTTAATTTTTTCTGTTTTAAAGTTATACATTCTAATTTAGGACTGTAGAATGCCTGTGTTTCTCCACCAAAAAAAAAGGTGTTGACTTTTAATAGCAAACTACACAAAAATGGGAATATTAGTGCAATCAACAGGGATTTCTGCGCTCACCCACCATGTAGAAGACAAACAGGTCAATTTTTTTTTCAGGAACTATTTGAACTCTGATTGCCTACCTGCAACAAAAATAGATGCCACACCACTGAGTAGGCTCAGATAAGGTCTCTCTCAGTATTTCCTATTATAGTTGCTGCACTCTACTACCTCCTACAACTCCCTAAACATGATCTAGTGCAGTTCATAAAGGTGAAAGATGTGTGGGTACAGTTCCCAGCACAGCTGTCTCAGTAACTGCTATTTTTCATGAAGACAATGTGATTTTCCTGCTGTGTTCCTTGCACAGTCACACAGACCTGCTCTGCAGTAAATTGTTACTAGCAAATTTACAGTACCTCATCCACGCACTAAATAATCTCCAAACTCTTGCAAGAGCTTATAGAAGCTGCTGGCTTCTCAGGAGTAGATAATTTGGCTATATTTTAATTCCACACAAGGCAATGGCTCCTGCTGAGTTACTACATGTGCTGTCACTCAGAATACCGATATTCTTTTTAAAAAGGAAAAAAAAGAAGTGTGATGAACTGCCATATTCTGCCCCTCTTCACACACCTTTGCTATCACTGCTTGTTCTGCAAGAAAAAGGAAAGCACCTTACTGCATGCTGGGGCATTCACCTAAACACCCCAGTGTGCCTCACAGAACTTGTCCCCAGTCCAGGGCCAAAATCGGTTTCTGGGTGTCCCCTGATGTAACTGGATGCACAGAGCTCAAAACAAGATGAGTCAGCTGTACAGTCAGCAACTCAGCTAGTACACCCCTGGCACAAGGTGACAGCATGTAAATCCATGTCATTTTTGACAGGTCTGTGACATAGCTGTCTTTGACATTCTCCAGTTCTGGAAATGATACCACTTTGAAATCCATGTCATTTCCAAACTGTGAGTCACTATAAGGATGCTGACTACCTCATTTCTTTTTATAGGCATTTATAGCCTTTAATACAAATATTACCTCCAGGTATGTAGCAAACAGTGAGATTCAGCTCCAGATTTAGATGGAAACATTTAGGTTTCTACGGTGCAATGCCTCTAAATTCAATAGCTATGTTATAATACCATTATAAATAGTGGACACCTAGTTCAAGATATCTGTGTTGGAACAAGAATATTGCTGTTCTGCTCAGGATTTTCCCTCCATTAAGTACAACTAACTTTGGCAAACTATTCACAAGGTGAATGTCAGTAGGGGTGCTTGCATTTTGGTCACAGGACACATGATATTTCTTCTGGCAGCAGGCTGGCAGGAAAACAGCTGCAGCAGGATTGATTGTCCCACTGGGCTGAATCTTGCCTGCAGACTGTGAGTTGCACAACCCTGTCTGACGCCTGTGAGAGACATCGTCTCCTCATCTTTGAATCCTGTCCCTCATTTTTTTCAATACAGACTGCCAAGAATAGAACCACAGCTCACAGAGACTCGTTAGGCATCTCTAAGCTTTCTACAAATGAGCTGTCTAGGCTCCCCTCTGCTCTCAGTAAAGAGGAGAGGCATCTCCAGAGGGCAATTCTGCTGCTGTGGGGGATGAATTGCTTCAGAAGTCACCTGTTTTTCTTTTCTAATAATAAAAGGAGCTTGGACAATGAGTTGACATCTCACTTGCAGAGGCTAAAGTTTAAGGTGATCAGTCCTGACAAAGCTCAGAATATATAAATCACACTTTAGATAACAAAACCCACATTTTTTGTTAAACTGAATACTCCCGATTAAAATTACCTCAACTTTTATTTAAACTTTAAATTTTTCCAGCTTTCCATGAAGCAACCCAAAAATGAAATATAATGGAGAAAGCAAGAAAAAAACCCAAGATATAGCATATCCAAGACAGCAACAAATATTCAAAATGTGCATGTACTCAGCTGAGCCAAAGCTTGCAGGTCTTAGGGAGGAATAAAGATGGATTTGAAAGTAATTGGCATAGCAGGGGCTGAAAGGTAACTGTTCAAAAAGGCAGGTAAAGGATAAGAAGCAAAGGATACCTCTCACAATCCACAATATCCAGTGTGACATATTCCTGTGTTACATAGCATAATTAAACATATATATAGCCTGTCCTCACTCAGGGTGATGCCACATGCATCTAAACCCCAAAGCACTTAAATATTTCTGAAATTCTTTGAAAAATTTAAGAAGAAAATATGACTATCCACTTTGTAGACCTTTATTTCAAGCAGAAAAATTGAATGGATTTAATTTAGTGGTATTGATACACATGTAGATTGCTCCAAGTTAAAAAATGAACAGTGTGAGCACATGTTGAAATAACAGCACATGAACCCATTATGGCTAAACAGGAGCAAATTATATGCCCTTAGAAGACAAGAAAGCAAAATTCCTTTATTGATTTCTAAATATGAATAGGCACTTTAAATTCATGTAATTATTCTTTTGACTGGAGGACTAAACCATAAAATTGTTGTTAAGATTTTTCTGAAAACCAGAAGGATGCAGCCTAGAAGAAAGCTAACTTCAAGATGTTTTCTACTTGTGACCAACTATCCGTTCTGTTCTAAATCAAGGCGACTGATGAAGTTTGACATAAAGCCAAACATTCATGTGTTCCTCAAAACTTTTGGGGGTAATGCCAAATTCTGCTATTTAAAACTTTACAGAGGTAATTCCTACCAAAATAAAAATTATCTCAGCTCTGTGAAGATTCAGTGACCCAATATGACTGACTATAATTTTTGGATAGCTGATCCACGTCATTCTCTTCTGTAAGACATATACACAGACATAACACAGAGAGGAGAGGGAATGTTTTCCTCTAATGTGAAGATGAAGGGATGAAAGGATGGGTGTAGGATTCAAGTCTTAATTACTTGTAAGATTGTGTTAATGTTCTACAACTCTGAGATGGACGGTAAGAGTCCTCCTTAGAGAAAATAGTAAAGCAAAATTTGACAAACCTGTCTTTTTCCAGTAGACTTTGACCTGAAGTTGATTGTCCTGATAGAAGGGCGTTCCAATTTTAAGAAAACGAGTGGTTTTCCTTCTTTGAAAGGCTGGGTAAGGATCTACCAGTCCTTTCTGTGGTTTCCCAGCAGATGTCCGTTCCTCTGCAATACAGAGAACAATCAGGAAACTATTTAGTTAACTACAGTGCTGGATAATGACTATGCTAGATTTGCAGAAATTCAGAAAATAATAGTATCTTTATTTGAAATTATCTTATTTCCGTTTCTTACCTAAATGAAAAAAATACAAAGAACTGACTGCTCATAGTGGTTGAAAAACCACTAGTTTGAAATTCAGTTGAATTTAAAAAGTGACCAAAAAAGATAAATATGTTTTTACAGGGAAATGCTCTGTAAATTTTCTGTAGAGTAATAAGGAAATGGACTGTATTTATACCCCCAAGAACAAGAAATGTTAACACAATGGCTTTTTAAACAGACGCACTATCTACCAGTAGTTCTCTGTAATACTTCACAGTCTTTATATTCAAGCAGTGTTTGAATATGCACAGAATCCAAGGACAGCATTGAATGTAACACAGAGACTGCCATATTTGGCTACTACATCAAAGTAAATATGGTATGCTATATAAGAACACTGTGGTCAGATTAAAGTTCTCTCCTGCCCACTTTCCTGTTCCCAGTAGTGAATGGTGAATGCTTAGGAAAACATTGCAAGAGCAGAATTTTCTTTCGGCAATTCCCTTGGAGATGTGTGCCTTGCTTCCAACAAGCAATTGCAATTGGATGTCCCTCATCGAGCATTTTGTTTGATAAAAATGTATTAACATTTAGCAGGGCTAACAGTACTTATAGATACTTGCAGTTGAAAAGAAACATTCACTCAAACTGCACTTTTCATTGCACACTTGCAAATGTATCTGATCCAATTAGGAGAATCAGATTATAAACAAACAAACAAACAAAAAAGCTGCATTTAATTCAATATTACACCTAAATTAAAACTGAAGAGTCCAATAATAAGGAAGTGGCAAATTATTAACTATATACTTGAGAGAAAGAGGCAAAGATTCAGGTTTCAATAATTGTCACAAGCAACATATAAAATTGAACATTTTGCCTTATATGCAGCTTCAACTGAAACTCACTTGCTTTATGGCCAAATTTTACTTTCTCAGCCCTTTGCTGAATCTGATACATTTTTTTGTTTTGTTTGTTTTAAATTAAATTACCAAACTTAACAAAATTCCTTCTTAAGGTAATCATAGTGTTACTACTACCTAAATGGAAATGAAGAAGTTAGAGAGAAGTACAAAGTAAAATCTATTAGGTATTCCTCAATTAAAATTATTTTAATTTTATTAAATCTCTGCTTTGCTATTCTGTCTACTCCAGTTCCACAAAAACCAGGACACTAATTTAGAATATTTCTATATAAAGATCAAGCAAGAGTCTTGCTACATTTCCCAGAAGTGAAGCACACAAATATAGTGAGGCAATGCTTTTCTGAGTGTGGGGAAATGTAATGCCAGAGGGCTGAGGTCAAAGCTCACAGAGGTGTGTAGGACTAAATTACTTCAGAGGGGTATGGGCTATCTCTATTCTGACACTGGGACCAGACACCTAAAAATCAGAGCTTAATTCCACACAGTGCAGATTATCTGACTGTGGGCCTTCAGCAAAACTGGCATCTTGCTTCTGGAATTACTTCCCAAAGGCCATGGAAGTCCCAAAATAAAGACAAGCCATGAATGTCATGTCCTAGAAAATATTTCAGGCAATTTTTTTGTTTCTTTTTCATACTTCTCCATCTAGTTCTGAGTATTCTCAAAAGTGCAGTCCTCTCAAGCAGGACTGGCTCTGTATCTACCTAACCTGAGTGAGATACAGATGAATTTGCATCTCCTCCAGGAGTAGTTTTTACTTGCTTTTCTATGTAAGACATAATCTAGCCATTAAAAAAAAATGTCCAAAAAGGCCTAAATACACCTCTCAGCAGAGTGCTCTATCAATTAAAATGTATGATATCAATGGTTTTGTTTCAAAGAATCTTGAATCCTTTACCTCTCGGCTTTAAGAGAGGGGAGGCTCAGATTGTTCTATAAACTTACTACTGAAATACTCTAAAACAAATATGTGTTTTAGTAGGTACAGGAACTGATTTGTAGCTAAAAAGAAAATACTGTTCATTAAATAAATGGATGCTCATAATTTGAACAGTCAAAATACTTGAAGTAAATGAGATTACAAAAATATTGTTCTCAGTATAGTTTTACTTTCGTTTAAAACAAATACAACAATTAAGGAACCTTTTAGTACCAAAAGGTCACCCCAGTAAAGCAAAATAAACCACAAGGCATTAGAAAGTCCATACTAATTAGACACAAGTAGATAGCAGACTTTCACTAAAACTACTGACGATCTGTTTTCTGAAGCAAAACAACCAAGGAGAGGGCAGGGTATCCAAGCAAAACTGTGGAAGGAATTTACCTGTGACAATGACAGGAAAGAAGTGTCAGTGGACTGGACAGAAAATGATGAAATAGCCAAGTCACATGTGAGGCACAGCATGAATGAACTCTATTTGGAAGACGATTTATTATTATAACTTAGATGTGACCTGCACTAGATTCTGAAAAACCCAACGTTTTGAAGAGGGAAAACTGAAGCAAAGATCTTCCACCAACATAAACCCAGGGGTGATATAGACCAAGAATGTCAGAACATTAGTGAGGCCATGGAGAGCTAATACAGCCCTACCAGTGAGAGGATCCTCAGAGTAAGTGTGGAACAGCACAATAAATGACATGCTCATATCTCAATTACTCAGCTTCAATTCAGAAGGCTTTTGTTATATGGAAAGCCTTTATTTACTACCATGTTTAAAGATTACGATGGTCTGACCTAATATCAGGAGTACCAATAAAGCATGACAAAGGTCAGTTGATTCATTATACCTGCTCCCAAGATGGAAACATTTATAAAGCTATACCAATAATAAAATGAGACTAAGAACTTAAAAATCTTGTCCATTTTCTCTTTAGCAAGTTGTATATAATGGCATCTAGAATTTTCCCCCACTTAGTGGAAACAGACCAATCTCAGACAGCTAAAACCCCAGTATCAGGGTTCTTTTATTTAACATAAATTCAGCTGTGAGTTGAGCCCTTCCTTAAAGCTGTGATGTCATGTGGTGACATGACAGTCAAGATGACTGGACTGAAAACTAAATACCTCAAAATTTAGCACTGAGAGCCAGAACTTCACAGAAATCTTATCAAAAGGAGCAGGAAATTGGGTAGGGGGAGAGTGTGGAAAAAAATATTTTGCTTGTTTATCCAGTGAACTTAGCAGGGGGAAAAAAAGAGAAGAAAAAAAGTAGCAAACTGCACAAAAAAAATCTTAGGAGAAGAATCAGCAAAATTTGAACTGTCTCATGAACACCAATGATACGCTTCTGGTGAAGCTCAATGGCTCAGTGTATGGAATTAAACGCCCAGTTCCCACAGTTATTTTTTCCTCTATTACATCTCCTGTGTACATATAGAAAAGGAAGGAGAACTTAATGTGGTAACTGTAAGAAGATTGTGATATCATGTGGAGTCCTGCAAACTAGGCTACTTTCCTAGGGGATGAAAAAAAGCACAGGTACAATCCAGAAGAGCCAATAAGGAAAAGGCAGAACTCTTATATTCACTTACACTGGGCTTCACTGAGGATTAACTCAAACTTGCCTAATATACAGACTGTGGAGAGTCAAGTTTATATTCTGCTATGGATTTGAAGCAAAGAGACATGGAAGAGATGAAAACTTGACCTTCTGCTGTCTCTCAAGATGGCCCAAAAAAGTAGTAAAGATTAGTTTAATATGGGAAAAAGAAGAATACTTCAGCTTATTTTTTCTTCTGGGTACATTAATATGTGAAGCAACCACAGACAAGAAGGTCTGTTATAGCTAACAACCACATTACAATAATTTATGTATACCCAAACAGAATATGGCAACAATAGCAGTTGATTAGTGAGGCTGAAAGTAATTACAGATGTCTTATGAAAATGGCTACAAGTTTAAACTGAGTGTACTTTAAAGAAAGAATGTAAATGAATAGAAAATGAAATGGAGTCAGGGCAGAATAATTAAAATCATGTTCTTTAACATCTTATTATCAGACCTCTGCTGTATTAGTTAATCGGAGACCCATCAGCAATTGGGGCAGTAATTCAGTACTGTAGTTGTAAAAATAACATTTAAACAAGGCTAAGAATCATTGTTTTCTGCCAGATTCAGATACAGTTTGCAATTATATTACTTAGCATGTGAGGTTCTAAAGACCTTAACAATACATAACCTAACATCTAAACAACTCCAAGATTTTAATTTGAATGTGGGTCCTATGTGTTCAGTATTTTGAGAATGCATGGTTGTCAGACAGGGAATATTTTAGATTCCCTAAAAGAAGAGTCAATATATCAATTCATAGTAGACACAAGGTTTTGTGTTCCAAGAATCTGAATTAATGGGCTACTAAAAATAGCCAGGATTTTGAAAAACATTTCAGGTTAATACTGTCTGGTTAAGACACACAAAAATGGTTTTATTCCATCATTTTAGAAACAGAGACAGTATTTATACCTGTACTGGATCTAAAAAATATTAATGCTACAGTTATGCAAAGGCTTCCATTTTCTTTTAGGTGAGTAGACTCTAAGTCAAAGAATTAGGCAAAAAATATCACCAATTTTCAAATAAGAAATTTAACATGAAAAGGTTACTTGACCAGGGGATGATCATTGTGCTATGGAACAGCCTGCTTTAAGAAAATGATTTTTTAAAATTTAAGGAATCATTATATAAAACATTCAAATTCCAGATAAAGGAGAGAGAAAGCATTCAGGTGTTTGAGTATGATTACTCACTATTACTCCTGATGTCCTGAGTCGTGCTAAAATGGAGAGAAACCTTAGCACTTTTGAGGCGTATCTGACCCCAACGTGTTACTGCCTGCAGCTCTACATTGTAGTTGCTGTTGGGTTGGAGCCCCTCCAGGACCACATAATTTTGGGCCTATAATAGAATAAATATACAAAGAGGTTATAATATTGCTGAAACACAGGCCTTTATTAAAAGCAGGCTTGTTATCTTAGGCACACTACTTTTTTGAAGTTAGAAAAGCCACATATAAATTTCAGAGCAGAATTTCCTTTCTGTAAAAGATTTCTTTAATTGGACTCCTTTTTTTCTGTGTCATTTAAAAACTACTAACCTACATGATGCTTGCATAATTTTGGCAGTTTCTTGGCAATTCCAAACCTATTGTTTAGGCAAAACCTAAGGGGTTTTCTTCTGTGTAACAAGGTTTTTCTCTTAGGCCAAAATCATTCTAGCGAAAGGAATTTAAGCACTTTATTCCCCAATTTCTGTGTTAGTAAAGCAATTGAAAACTTTTTTCTAGAGACAGGCAGTCTGAAGACAGTCAAAGTCCAACATTTCATACATTTTTCAATACATTCTATTGGTTGTAACTCTTGAAAATAAAAAATTAAAAAACAAGCACCAACCAAAAATACCCTCTCATTGGGAAGAACACTTTTCCTGAGTGGAATGGAAAACAGAATAGAAAAAATACAGTTTCCAGCGTCATGGAAGTGTATAAAATGGGGGAACAACAGATTAGGCTTCTCATTCTCCAGTCAAAAACCCATACATTAAGGCGAGGCACATGATATTGTAAAGAAGAGTCCAGCCTTCTCAGTTCTTATATTTTTTGATAGATTTAATAATTAAAAATATCCTTCTAGTCCATATTCCAGGTGGAAGATATCACTCCATGTTTTCATTAGAATTCCTTGTGCTTTTTAAGTTTGACAGTCCATATAGAGTAAAAAAGATTACCATGTACCAAGGTAACCATCCCATATTTAACACTTGGGATGTTAAAAAGGGGATTGCCAAGAAATATTTAGAATTAATGTTTACTTGCTTAGTGCTGACATCTTGACTACAACTCTTGATTAACAGTGTCAATATTGTAGTCAAACTAATTCAATGTCTACCTGGAATGAATTCATATGGAAATCAGTATGAAATTATTCAGGTTGGGCTACGTATAGGTAAAAACTGGACAAAAATAATCTCCAGTCATCTTTAACAATTAAGACTTTTAATTAAGACAATTAAGACAATTTCCACCCTTCCTTTTTTTTGTTTTTTAAATGCTCATGCATTTGCCGTTCTTTAGCCTAAGAGTTACTACAATTTTCAAATGCCAATTGGTTAGCAATAGCATCTGGAGCATCCTGAATCTCACTGGCATTGCTTTGCAGTTTCATTACATGCTGCAGAAGAAGTAGTACAAGTCAGGAGTAATATCATAGATATTGTAAGAGCTGCCTTTTCTATAAAATATACCTTGCATTTCCCTATATTCAAGGTGAGAACTTGGTTTCAATTACTGTAATGTTCTAGTGGACCTATGTAGGAAGACCCTATGAAAAGGCATTAAAGACCCAGCTCAGTTTTAAAATTCTCTGGGGTTCTGATGTACGCACCAGCTTGTAGAGAGAAAGCTCCCTGTTATCTTCAGGCTGAAGCCTCTTTCCTGACCGTCTTTCCAATGTCAGGTTTCTTGAGGAACACAAACTTCTCCCTGTAGCACAGTCCAACCCTACTTCTCTTTTGCCACAACTCTTGTTTTAAAGGACAATAAAAAACTAACCTTCCTTTCTGTGCAAATTGACTTGCATGATTTCATCACTCAGCCTTCACTGCCTTTATTTCTGTCAGGGTCTGCTGACTGAGGGACAGAGAGGGAATTGTGACCCTCTGACTGTCTTTCATCACAGTGCAATGGGCAGCCGGAGACAAAACACAATGTTAACACAGACATGGGACCAAATTCTCACTATCAAAACCACTGAGAATCAAGTTATGTCAAACTGATTTCTGTTATTTCTATCTAATTATTTCTATTAATTGCTTTAAAATAATACGCAATATGCTTAAGGATATCATAACAAAAAGCTTTCCAGTAAAGCAGTATTTAATACATTACTCAAGAAACTCATAGGGACTTGCTGCTAAGGAAATATTGCCAAATCTTTGGTACAGGAGTTTATATAAAGAGCTTTGGGAATGTTTATCCCTCAGACATATACTGATTATTTAACAATTACTCTATGACTGTGTCACAAGTCTGACTTGCATAGTGAAAGAACAATGTGACAGACAATGTCAGGTTTTTTAAAGAAAATAAACACTTTAAGAAACACTAATCGAATAAGCCTAAATTTGGAGGACTAACAGCATTTCACTTTTCATTCATCTTTCCCGAAAAATCTTATCACATTTACCTGTATTCTAGGCCAGAAGTTCACCTCTCTCCTTGAGTTCAGTGTAAGAAAAGGATTGAGAGGTCAAAATTGTCTATGGGCTTTGTGGTATTAAAAATTAGGACCACCACCTTTACCAGGGGCTGAAATCATTGGAGCTTATCACATATTTTATGCTTACACTCTATTTTGTGTCAAAAATAAACCATATTTCTGTCCCAGTTACCGATTTCTTTCTTACCCCATCGGTAATCTTCCTTCTCTTTTTTTTTGCTGGAATTACGTATTTGCTGTATGTCCAGCTCCAGAAGACTTTGTAGTGGTGCACTGGGATATCAGGCTCTTCTGGAAGATCCCAAGTAATCACTGCATTTACACTTCCATCATTGTTTGCACTGATATTGGCAATCCTGATATTAGATGGAGCTGGTGGAGCAGATGGATCTAGAATTTTAAAAAAATGAAAATATTCTAAGAGAAAAATTATCTTCAGTATGGTAAAGATTATCTTCTTCTCATGTATTTACGAGGTGTTCATGAGCTGGATTAAACACTCTAAATACATTGAGGAAAATTCAGGCAAAGGCATCCCATAACTGATATGGTTTCTTGAAAATTCTAGAAATTCAAAATCTACTGAAATAAAAATTACGTGTGATGATGACCTAGTTTGTCATTATTCTGTGTTGTTGATAGTTCACAAACATTACAAAGCTTTATCAAAATGTACCAGACTATCAGTTTTCCTTCTGTCACTCACTACTTTAAATACACAGTGAGTGTAAAACACTCAGGTTATACAAGTGGCCTTGTAGAGTCACCATGCAACTGGATGGCTGAAACATTGAATTTTTTTGTTGCCAGATGATTCTCAGATGATGAAATTACATTTTGACACACCGAATCTTTCTTCAAAATTCTAATATTGATATCTACCACCATGGGACATAAACACTTCCTTAGAATAAATGTAATTCAAGCATAATGACATATTATGCCATGGTAGAAATCTATAGGGTTTTTTTTAAGAATGTCAAAAAGCAATTAGCTACCCCTTTGATTTATTTCACTATTCTGGTTCAATTCCTGGGCAATTTCAATTGAGACAGTATTCCTTCAGTTGTCTTTGTGCTGACTCTAGAGTCATGGATACACGACAGTCAGAGTTTGAGTAAGACTCAATATTTAATCTTTTCCAATATTGAATTTAAGGTCCTCCTTGTGGACTCACAATATAATATCCTGGTCCCAAGTAATGTGAATCAATGAAGATTTTGCAACAAAGCTTTTGAAAGTCCAGTTTGCTGTTTACCAACTCCTACTTTTTATCCCATTTTTAAATTTCTACCCTTTTTTAAATGTCTGTGGCAGTCAAAAATTGATGACAAAATACAAGGAAACTCCAAAAACAAAATTTACATAGATGTAGTGCGACTCAAAAAAAAAAAAAAAAGAAAGAAATTAAAAGTATATCAGAAGAGTAAAGGAAATTCACAGTAATTAAGACATGTTACGAACTTACAGCCACATGAGACATAACTTATTTATTGACATAAATTAAACTGGAGGTGCGAGGAGGGAACATCAGACATTCATTTACTGTATGGTTCACCTGCATTATTTTATAATGGTAAATGAGCTGTTAAATAAACACTCCAGGCATACTTAATTCATCAGACAATCCCTATGACAAATGGTCTTATTGAAAAATTCTATCATTTAGTTTATAAAAAAAGACACATTCAGAATTAAAGAAGACAGCATTTCCCTTTTAAAGATCAGCAGATATGAAATAATGACTTATTCCTATTATTGAACTAGACTTTTGCTGAAATAACAATGGATACTCCTGTTTCCTCACACATTCCATTTTAGTTAAATAGTAATGGATGTCCCTGTTTCCTCACACATATAATTCAACTTAACTTTTGGCCATAAAAGTTACAAAGCAGCCTTAAGAATTCTGGAAATTTAACATAATTTCCAAATAGGAAGAATGTCTCATTTCTCACTTGTGTTTTCTAATCCACTAACAAGTCAGTTGCTTTCATTTTTTCTGGCTTTGCAGAAGCACTGCTGTTATACTTCCTTACCTGTGAAGTTGCCAACCACTCCATCTTAAAGTATGCTAAACTATTTATTCCAGAATTAAAAAAAAAAAATAGCTAAATGGTTTGTAATATTCTCGCATACAATTTTTCACTTACTTCCATTATTTAGTAAGTGGGTAGGAAATGTAATTTAGGTAAATTAAATATAAACAGAATCATGATTCACACATCTAAGACATTTATTAAGCATTCATCTTTACTGATTTAAAATGTTAGAGGCTTTTTTATGTTATATGACATTATATTAGGGATATAAAACATTTATAACCTGAAATGCAACATGATCATATTACCGTAGGTGAATTATTCAGGTTATCTCCCAGAAGTGCTATGCATCATGTATTATGTATACAAAACATATGGGATAAAACTGAAGTGTTTCAGAGAATATACCTTCCCAAATGGTCAGATATAAGCAAAAATAATTCAACCAATAAAACATGTTTCTCTTCATTCTGTGTTTACAAGAGATAGAGAGTCACTAAAAAAAAAAGATATAAAAGTTAAATTCAATAGCTTTTTTGGACAAACTGTATTACATGGTTAAAAACATTTTGAAGTTCTCTTCACCAATTTTTGTAGGTCTAAAAGAAAGTGACAAAATTTAGATTCTTTCTTTTCAAATGTTTGTGTGTCCATTCCAGCAAAAAAAAAGCAGGAAGAAAGAACTATGTGTGTACTGAAACCAATAGATCAATTCTTCTAAATTCTACAGCACCAGAGTATCAGCCTGTACTTTTTATAACTGCAGTTGATTGAAAACATTACTTTATCAGTAGCATTTCTTCTGTGCTCACTTGACACAGCCAGCAGACAAAACGCCGATCCACATTTGAAAGAAAATCTATTAGTGTTTATACTTTGCTGTGTGAGAATGCAAACATAGCATTAAAAATCATTGGGTAATTACAGTTAAAGATAGAAAGAATGTCTTCTTAGAGGGAATATACATGTGAAATAATACAGCAATAGCAGATACTTTTCTGAGTGCCCTCTTTCTTCAAAGACTCTTTTGCAAGCCTCTCAAATGTCATCCACAAAAATGCCTTTGAACAAGAACAGTGGTGGTGGTAGAAGACAGAAAGGAGGAGATCTGCAGCTAACAGACATGAAAAGGTGAGACATTGAAAGTAACACATTTTCACGAGAAAATCATACATAAGAGCTTTATTAAAACTGGTAGATTAAGAAAATAATAAATTACAAAGATACAAAATATCAAACATAAACAAAACTTATCACAGTTTTGAATTTAATCAACTGAAAAAAAATCCTGTCTGTTTGTATGGGTGCACCAGTAGAATATTTTGTGGATTTGGGGTGTATTACCTGAAATATTAAGACACTCAGTGAGCATTTTATATCACATTAGGATCCACTCCATATTAAGTATTTCAATATCACTATGAAATACTAGAATCTATTTTGATATATTTCTGTGACACTCATCACTATAACATGTGACAGAATGATCATTTGGTAAGTTAAGAACCCAAGAGTATTAATTCTGTCTTCATTTGAAACGATTTAGTTTCACCAGCAAAGCAGACAAGTGAGAAGGAATAGCAGGGTAAGATGATGTGATCTCTGTTAACAGGAAGAAAAACCAAACAACCCAAACCCCACCTTCAAAGAAAGTGCTCGAAAAACCTCTACACCCCCTAGGCCTCCCAAAACAACAAGAACCCAGAAAAACAAAAAAAGCCTGTGACATGTTTACGAGCATGCTCCTCTACAATGCATGCCAGCCAGTTACCACATAACAGACTGGTTGCTTTTTCCTGCATTATTGAATGGAAAAGTCATGCTGCTACAAGGTGGTCTGTTATGTTCATGTCCATGTTGATATTAAAAGCACTATGCAACTCATACTAAAATACTTCAAGGTCTTATAACTGGTGCTGAATCATAAAGCTGACTACATAAGGTGTTTGTTAACCTAACTATAAAGCTAAAGTGACGTTCTGCTGACTATAAAGCTAATAGCCATTCTACTGTTAGTCTTCATATACCTGTGATCCCTTTGACTGACTGCCCGCATGTATAATTCAGATACACAGATGTAAAATTACTGCAAAGGAAACTGATGCCAGCTTTTCAAATGCAAAGTACTGAAACTTTATATACATGAATTTATCTGAGTGTTAAATCAAATTCTGTGGCTTGCAGAAAGAGCGATGCTAGTTGCAGCTTTTCCTTTGCATTTAATACGACAAGGCAAATAAAATACAAGTCATTCTATATATCCTAGAATTTGGCACAGACAGCTGTCCTCAAGTCCAAAAAATTCTGGTCTCAGCAGCCTGACAAGTAAATCGCTTCTCACTGCTAGAAATGATAGCTTCATTAGGTCAAGGCTGAAGCTGCTGTTCCAGCACATGGGGTAAGTACTCCATTTGTCTGGATTGTGTTTGACTTGAGTATACCCAAAGGACTTAAATTCCTGTCTTGCTGGCTACTCAGCCATCACAAGCAAAATTCTGTCTCCAGTCCCCAAAAGGGAGGATTTCTTGCTGCAAATAAAGGAAAGAAAGAAAACCCTCACATGATCATCATTTCAAAATTAACGTCTTCCCACACTCATATTTGTGAACATAGCAATAGTTTACATTTTCCAAAATTCTTTAAATCAATAGTATCTGGAAGCACTTTTGCAAAACCTTAAAAAACAGCGTGAGCTAGCTATACACATGAATCACATCATACACTGCTGCAGTGCATCCACTTTGTCTTTAAATGTGGCAACTGTAGTGAAAACAGTAAATGATTTGGAATAGGTGTCAGAGAGGGGAATAATGGCATTGGAATCAGAATTCCCATTCTGAGCAGCAAAAGTGAGAGCAAGTGTGATAATAATTTAAACTGTTTTATGGAGCGTTTTTCCTGACTTAAAATAGATCTCCCATTGCTATCTTTCAAACATGAGACCTTCCAACTCTAAAAATCTGCTGAAGCTGCTCTACAGACAAGTTTCCAACCATTAAACAGTTCCACGGTGTAAGCAGGAGAACTGGCTCTGCCCGATGGAAATGGCACACATAAACCAGCTGTGCAACAGCATAAAAAAATCATTGGTCTCAAAGGAGCAACAGAAAGAATTTTATTGCCATGAGTGGGTGTCTGTTCTGGTTTTTCTAACACTCAGTAATGTATGCATGAAATCACATCCAGCATGGTACTTATGTGCTGTGAAAACAATGTTGTCTGCTTCCTTTTGCTGGACAATCTATTCAGTGTATGCTGGCAACTGCCTTCATGGTGAAGATAAAAACTTTTAGCAGAGGTGGAAGGGTCAGGTGTTTATTGTGTTGATCTTCTTGTCTCTGGAAATGGCATAGTAACCACCTACAGACCAGTGAGATAATATATAACATAGAAATGCCTAACACTGAGTCCTAGAGTTAACTGAAGTCTCCATCACTGAGAGTTCATTCTCATCACAAAATATAAAAAGCTGGAAAAAATAGCCTAAGAACTCTGAACCAAATGCAACAAATTGAAAATTGTATTACTAGTGCCAAGCAGCTTCTGACCAGTTAGGTAAGCTATCCAGTTCCTGCTTACTGGAAGAAAAACATGGGTAGTTTTCATCCAAGGAGACTAATTTATGGATTATAGGAACAGTTCTCTCCTGCTTCCAGAAGAAAGGAAACAGCTTGGAGAGAGCCAGTCTAAATATGAACAGAAGGGTATTTGTATCTTCATGGATCAAAAATGTTGTGTCAGGTATTCACTTACCTTTATTTATTGCTGTTATTGCAAATTGTTGCCACACAATTAAAGATCAAAGGAAAGCACACAAAATTTAAAAACCCTGAAAATAGAAGTGGAAACCACTGCCAAAATAGCAGAAAATTTTGATCCGTTTTAGCTGTATCAATGTAAAAGTCCATGTGCACAGTCCCACTTATATGAAAGAATCCACTTTCTAGGTGTAGTATTCACTTAATTTTCCAGCCACTCTGCCACAGACAAATAGTCCAACCAGTAGGCCTACAAGTGTTTCTTGCAATTCTGGAATCACATTTTGGCAAAACAAAGCATCACTCTATTCCCTGTGAAGAGTCATGTCAGCCAAGTACATGCAAACCCTTAGTTCCCTTTATAAAAAATAAATAAACAGCATTAAAAAAGGAGCTCTGCCTACGTTTTGAAAAAATTCTCACACCTGACACTTTATTTACTATTTACAAATTTATGCCAACAAATTAATGTTCATCCCAGATAAACACATGAGGCAGTGTAGAACAGCTAATAAACCTCCACCTCAAAGGTTTACGGCATAGGAGCATTCAAAGCTGCAATAGATCAGACCTCAAAACACACCTAGATGAAGAATGGCGAGTTGAAATGCTTGATGAAATACTCTTGTTTTCCTGATTTGTCTTTTTCATGACTGAGAAATTAAATTAATTTGGAAAATGAGGAGCTTCATTTAGTGATAAAAAAGTTAATGGAAATTACCTCAGAAGACTTAAAATCATTTTGAATAAAATAAAACCTTATTTTGCTGTGTCTGCTTAGAGAGCATGTTTTATGCATTTTCAAAAACACAAAACAATATAAAACAGTATTGTGGTAACCAGACAAAAATTCTCTCTCTGAGTAATTACAGCAGGTTTTTGAATATTCCTCTTAACATCTTAAAGTATTTAGTGACAGAGACTTTGTGGTGCCATACTTCTTCCTAGATTCAGATTAAATATCATATTTGTCCTCCTTTAAAGGAAAAAACAAACCCAAATAATTTTCTGTTCATTATTACTTATGAGCAATTGGTAAAAGTTCAGTATCTTGCGTGAGAAACTGTCTTAGGAATTACCATCATGTTTCCTGATCAAAGGGTTTATTTTTGAAGAAACCTTCTGCTAAGTCTGACCAAGATAATAATCTTCTCTTGGTCTTGGCACAACAGAGTGAACTGAAACACTGATGTGAATTTCTGTCCATGCTTCACACAAACAGAGCACAGACAGGCAGCAAACTTCCAAAGGTGATGTGCCAAAATCCACTTTCCTTTTCCAAACTGGAGGTTAAATGTGCTTGTAGGAGCTCAGCAGGGGTCAGTAGATGCTGGCACTCAAAAAACTAGGCACATCTGAGCAGCAGTTTCTTGCCTCTCTACCAGGCAGGGGCTGTCATTTCCCACTGAGCTCCAAAGCAGTAATTAAATGCTAGTGTGACACTATAACTGTTACCACTCTGACTGCCTACCTGCGGACATCGATGCTCAAAGATACCAACTGAGGCATCCCAGTACCATTCCCAGCAGTCAGCACCTAGCAGCATCTTTATGTGAGTCACCTAGAGTGACTACACATTTCATCTGGCAGCTCGACATCTTTATAACAACCACTGACAGTTCCACAGCCCCCAGAATGGCCAAATGAGCTGCCAGCATGGGCTGATTTGGGTTATGAAGCTGATAGCTAACTGAACTCCCTGCTGCTTGCCTGTCAATTCACAATTCCTCTGCCAAGGGCTGGAGTTCAGATTTGGAAACAGTTATTTTGAGAGTTACAGAAGCCTTTTGAAGAATGCTGACTACACACTTGCTGCCATTATCAAAATTTTGGTTTATTAGGTAAGAGCATGCAGAGGTACTACTGACTCCCACTGCCCTTGTCACAAAGTGCTCTCCACCTCCACTAGACAGCCATGAGCAGTTCTCAAGGAGAGCAAGTGCTTCAGGGGTAGCTGCAGAGACCACAAAAAGACTCTGGTATTCCTGTAATGATTTCAAAACCACAAGTTCCTGAAACACAAACTACTGCCAGCTGGGAGACTATGCTGAAGAAATACCCCTATGTGCTTATCCTGCTCTTACACTCTTATGCAGAAACCCACCTCTGGCTGGGGTCAGATTCTGGGCTAAGGAGACCTTCAGGATGACTTATCATGGGCATTCGTATATTCATTACCAAGGATGCTATTTTGAGCATGGCTAGCACACTCAGTAGGGGGCCAATTTGTTTGAAAGTAATACAAATCCTGCCTGAAAATGTCATATTCAAGCCAAAACCTCAGTGCTACCATGATATACCTTTCTGTAACTGCAGTAATAGTTGTTTCAAGCAGGATAGTTGGAAAATATTTACAAACTCAGTAAAACAACTGTCACTGATCTCAATTTAAAATAAAGTTAGTGCCAGATTCAGCAACAAACTGCTGCATCTGATGATGTGCTCTTCAAGAAGTAAAGAGTTTACTCTTCTTTACTTCTTGAACAGACTCTGTGCTGAAGAGTTCTTACAGTAAACTCAACACAGCTCAAAGCAAATGTATTATTTTATCTTTCTGAAATGGTATGCTACTTAAGTATTGTAAGTTCTTAAAATAATACGTCTATACATGAAAAGGTTTGTGGTCACAGAAGCAATGGGACAGCCATGCCAGCCAACCTTCCTACCACAAATATGGCTAGACCACCAAAAAAATTATTAAAGCTAACATAGTTATTCAGTAAGTGATTAAACCTTCCATACCAGCAAAAGTATTTGCATGCCTCCATAAATGCACCCCCAAAAATATTTTTTCCTAGGACTGACTATGGCCAAACAGTAAGCTAAAAACCAGCACAGGAACCCAAAGATGGCACCTGCTTGTACTGCAAGACAATTCGGTCTGCAGAAAGGAGGAAATACATTCCTCGAAGTATGCAAATTTACATCAGTGTAAAGATTCTGTCCCTACTAAAATAAATAAGTCCTTCTCTTAGAAACTACTTCTATTAGTAGAGTGAAGAGTGCTGGCACTAAAGTTGACTAGCGTGGTCTGGGTATCCCTGCATTATTGACTGCCTTTAAGAAAGGGTGACCACATCCAGATCATCTGTCTAATGGGAATAGTTTCTGGCCTGTGCTAACCCCTATGCTATGTCTAAGAGTCATCTGGGAAAATTCTTCTTTATGTTGGTCAAAAGCACACCAGGGAGAATGCCAGGAACTTCACAGGATGGGAGAATGGTTTCTATCTCCTACATCTCCCATGTACCACTTACTGGTACAGAAATAATTTTCAAAGTTATTTTAATTACCCAAATGGTTGCAAAACCAGAACTATCAACAAAAAATCCTACAACACTTTGTGGACCATCAGGCATGCCTTTCTAATGAACAGAAAAGCAGCATGTGCTGCTTTGCATTTACGCTGTTTTTTATTTTTAAGCACTTACAATTAGTGCAAACAAGGGGAAAGTTATATTAAAAGGGTCCAAAGTTCCATCAAAACAGTGATACGATTATTTAGATACAGGCAACAAAATATTCCAATACTCTACTAAATATGTGACAACAACGTATTTCTCAGAACTAAAAAGAAAAAAGATACAACTCTCAGATTAACACACTGAAACTCAAGTTCTTTCACATTTCATGGTCAGGGTCATATAGTTTGATACCAAACATGTGAAAAACGTTTCAAAGGAGTTTTATTCATGGAGACCCTTACTGATAAAAGGATAACGACACTTCAACTTATAATTTGTTTGCTAACTTCAAACAAACCTCACACCATTTCTGAAGTCAGTGGCAAAACTACTCAAAAACCCACCTGTTAAAAACCTTCTGCCACAAGAGTGGGCAGATCAGGCTGCACTGTGGGCGTGAGGGAGAGAAGGTGAGACAAGAGGAGGGACAGCTCACCTCTGGAGGAGCGGAAGTGCTTGCTGGGCGCGGTGAAGCCCCGGGTCCCGTGCACGTTGACGGCGGCCACGCGGAACTGGTACCAGCGGCTGGCCCGGGTGTCTGGCAGCCGCACGCGCTCCTCCGTGGTCTGGTGGGGAAAACAGCACACTTAACTGCTTGTTCTGACACGGTCATCTGCCATCTCCTGTGCAACACCAGCCAGCCTGGCTGAGCACACACCAGCACCACAGCCTGTATGCAACCACCTCACCTGACTCCAGCCACCCCTCTGCGCTGCAAAGCACTTACAGCTGTGAACAAAATGACAGAACCATCCGATTTTACAGTGCATTGCAGGTCTCTTCAGGAAAAAAGCAGTCTTTAGAAAACAGGTGACATGTTAAATTCACAGAATTAGTTCTGCAGTTATCACAACCTTCACCAGTGTTTAGGGTCTCACTGTTCAGGTGTTGATGTTTCAGGGAACTCATTGCCCCAGGTGACAGGACTGACTTCTCCAATTCTCAATTTTCAGAGAATTAGGGGTCGAAAAGAGCTTAATGAAATCCACTGCTGTGAGAACCCACCTTTTCTAGTTCATAGGAAACACAAAACTCTCAGATAATGAATGTAAGCCTTCACATCTTTGGCACTTATGTCAAAAAGACACTTACAGCCTTAACTCTTCCCTGAAGACCTTTCTCAGGTCACAGGAGCTGACCTCTTCAATGACACCTACTGAGATTGCCAGTGTCATGAGTTCAATTTCCAAATCCTGTGGGGAGAACCACTGAAATATGGCGTAAGCACAGATACACTCTGAACCCTTTCAGTAAGAAGTGGTTTACACATTCTTATACTGAGCCCTGTTTTCACCAATTTTTTTACCCCATTAAACTTTTGAAGAGCTATCTTTTGCATTCTTTCTTTTTTTTCCCTAAGGTACAAACACCAGAACTGAACACAGCCTCCTAGTAAACCACTGAATCACTTCCAACTACGGAAGATGTAGTAGTTTTGTACAACTCATCAAAAACACATCCAGTTGGAAATTTTACTTTTACATCCTCTCAATTACCCAGTTTTCAATTTACTTTAGTATGTCATGTTTACTACATTTTGATTTAATTCTTTAATCAAAGTAACGCACAAACCTGAACCAGATGTCATGTATATATCTAAATACATCATACAGTCATTCCAGATTACCATTACTGACCAAACATGCAAGCTCATTAAAAACGTAGTTACATCAATTTATTTTTAAAAGCTCTGTTTTATGGAACTTCAAGAAGCCACCTTCCCTGTACAGGATTCAACATCACTTGTAATGATACCAACTAGTTCCCAAAAAAAGGCACAACATTATTTCTTTTCTGCTTCTTGCTCCCTTTCAAACCTGTGTAAGAAACCAGCAGCTGCTGACATAACTCAGATAACCAGAAAGAGAGAAATTTGCTTCAGTTCTTCACCAATGGCCTTTCCAGAGCCTTGACGAATAAAATTTGTGCTGTTATCCTGCACTTAGTCTCTTCATTTGGTGATAAAATTCAGAGAGACAGATATCTCATGTATGTGTGCACGTAGGGAAAAGAAGCCCTTTCTAAACTACTCAGTCCCTCTCCATTCAGACCACTGTCTTCTCAACTTAAGCAGGGGTACCATTTCTGACACAGTCTGCCTCATCCCCTCTCCTTTTTTAACTTTTATGTTACCTGTAGAGTGAATTATCCAAGGTTTGCACCAGGGAAGAAAGAGCCCACCTGAATCGACTTTTGTGATTATTTTTATTTTATGGAGTACTCAAATGTCTTTTTTTTTTTTTTTTTTTTTTCAAACACAGCCATGTCCCCTACTTCTGCAACTGAAAACGGGTTCAGGACTAATATTTAATCATAAGTAACTAGTTACAGTCTTGTGTGCTTTTAAAAACGTATTTGCTGAACTTTGTTACAAGGCAAGCATAATCTGAATAGACTTGATCCCAAATTCCTCAAAGGAATCTTGTTTGTCACTGGCATCAGCTCAACTATTCTACTGATTAAAAGAAAGTATTTCAGTTGTGTCAGTTTCCCGTGGCAACCATGAAATACTGTAAAATCAAATAAATTGTCAATCCATAATGTCAAAATTATTTTAATTTACGAACATGCCTTGGGCCTATTACTTTCATCATTCATTTTGTTGGCCAAGCTCCTGCTAAGCTCAATGGCATGCAGGAGGTCTATCTCCAACTATCATGAGATAAACTACTTCGGCACCTCTAAGTATCCTTTACATAGAATTAATACATTTCTAGAAAGAACTAAGTACTACTGAGATATCTTACAATACCTTAATGCTACATCTATTTTGTTTGTTTTTTTAAATGCTTTAGTTTAGTTAGTTCTCACTACTTAAGTATGTTTGGAGCTGCAATCATAATATTCAGTCCTTTCAATATCTTTCACTCTAATTTAAACCCACTAAAAGCTATACTGAGTGGTACTAAATAACTAATGGATAAATTTCCCCACACACCTAAAATTCTGTCTGAATATGAAAGAAAAAACCAACAATTTTATAGAATTTTTAAGAATTGTAAATAAAAGACAAAAAAAAAATATCACCACTTGAGTCATTACAGAAACATAATTACCATTTATTTGGCTATGCATCACCTGTTTTCTTATACGGTGAATATTTGGAAGGTAGCTTCAAATCCTAATAGGAGTTTTATTTTGAATAAAATAATAAATTAGTCCTCAAACAAAATAACTGGCCAATATGTCCACCTTCAGTACCATGCAAAGTTCAATGAAGACAAGGGAAAATCCCTATTAATTACATTACGATACAACTTCATATAAGAGTGGCATGTAAACTTAATTACATAAGCTGGACAATACACATAATAGCTTGATATTCCTTCTCAAGAGTTTATTTTAGGTCCAAGGGACAACAGCCCACCTCCAGTGGCCAGAAAGCAGAAGGAGGCTGGGCTTTTGTGTGAGAATTTGGCTGGGACTTGTACAGAGTTGCTCCATTTAGGAAGCACTGACAATTCTAGTCCTCTTCCAGCAGCTCTTAACTGTTTAAATCCTCAGCCCTTTCCTGTAAATAGTCCCCTCATCCTGTCCTTCAAAAGGGGATTATCTGCTATTGTCTTCAACGTGCCTACAGAAATCTCCCTCTGATGCTTCTACAACTGACTACTGATTAAGAGATTCCCAGAGCATGGACTACCTTCAATTCCATCCATTGTATGAGAGGCAAGGGGAAGATATTCCCTGGCACCTCAGATGTTGCAGGCTATTTAGAACTATAACATGTTATATATTAACATGCAAAACTGTTCCTTGGAGAATTTCTTGTAAGGAAAAGATAGGTTTTACTACGACTGGGAGGGAGAAGAAAGAGAGTATATGACCCAGCAGCACAACAGTTTGACCACTCAGGTGGGATTCTTGTGTCAACACTCCAAACGGTGTATATATGTTATGTACCTGTGTTAAAAATTGGTGCAAAAAAGTCTTCACAGCAGACTTGTACAGAGGACTCTCCTCTATCCATGGATTACAGTAATCAGTGGATCATTTCACTGTGCTCATTTCCTGTTTTTCCCCACTATGAATCCTGGACTCCTCTCTAACACAAAGGTTTAATAGAAATAGGAGAGTACAGCCTTACCCTGCTGAATTCACATCTTTGGAAACAAGACAGTGATAAAAGAATTTGCATTTCAGAGTGAAGCGATACCATCCAGGGTATCAGAAAAGCTGAGCTTGTTTCCTCTGACAGAAAAGAAATTCTAAGTGCTGTATCTACTATCTATCAAAGGACAGCATACATGCCCTATTTCATGTGAATCCAATCCCATGTAAGATGGGCATTCTCTAAGACTGATTACCAAAGCAAGCCCCTCCTGGGAGATGGAGAAAGAAACCTTTAGTGTACAGGACTGGTGGTAAGCTCCAGCAGGTATTGCTCACTGTTATGGGCTGAGAACTTTCTTGTGATCTGCAAAACCAGAACCTGAGGTGTTTCAGAAGCTTCATTTTTGAAACAGATTAGCTGACCACAGAGTTTAGGCAATTGCAAGGTGAAGCACCAAGGTCTGTCACCATCAAGCTATCAGTAAATACTGTCTTTTATTTGTTTGAGTAACGGACTAGACTAATAAATGTACTTCATTACTGCCTGCCATATGTATATATATGTGTGTGTTTGTGTGTATACACATGACATCCATTCACACAACACAGACATGTTCTGTCTGAAAATAACTGATCTGGCATATTTTAATTAACTTTATTGTATTACAGTAGTATGATTAAATACCTGACTTTCTGATGTAAACAGTAATACTGCTATTTTTAGAGAGAATTAGTACCAAATGGAATGGTAAGTTTGTTCACAAGACATACAGTATTTACATAGGATAACGGAGCAGGTCCTGCTCAGCTGGCTAAATCTTAAGTTACAGTACTGATAGGAACTTCCCATAACACACATAAGACATTCTACATCATAGCCAACTAGTATCTTAGCTACCATAGTTTTTATATTAACCAATGGAAATCAGTCAAATAGTTAATTTTATCAAATTTTCCCCAAAATATGCAGTAAAAAAACTACATTAAAAATCTCTTCCCTCAGAAGTGAAAAATAACTACAATTGTTTTCAACGTGTTTGTTTTCCTTATATAATTGGAGAGCAAAATAGTAAGCTAATAGATTGAGCCTTCTTCCTTAAAAAGAAAACATAAAGATGACACAACGAACATGGCACAGTACAATAAACAAACTTCTTCAAAACTATTGTTTCAATACAAAGTGAAAAGTTGTGAGAAACATGAGAAATCACTTGCAAATTAGCTCCTCTAAGGGCAATAAAACGCAGCAAGTTTATTATTGAAATTTAAACACCTTAAAGTTATTGAGAATTATAACCTTATTTGTTCTTGGACAGAAAGCAAAAATAAAATATTAGATGAGTAACTCTGATGAAATACTATTAAATTTCTTAGAAGAAGATGCAAACAATAACTTTGCATAATTACGCTGCATATGGGGATAAGCACAGAGAAATTCAGATCCTCATGCACAGCCTTTTAGATCTTTCTTTGCTCTTCACACAGCCCCTACCTAAAGTTGCAGAGTAAAGCAAGAGCCAGAATCATCTCCCCTGGACTGAGACGCTCTAGGAATTCTCAGCTAAATGGTTGAGCTCTTCTCAGCCTTTGCCTATAACTAAGGGCTCATACTTCAATGTTTTGGAAACATACAAGAAAAAATATCTCAGTTATACAGAAAAGCCTGGAGGCTGTGCACACAATCACTTTAGTCAAACTGGATATCCATCCTTGTTGCTGATATTGCAAAACAAATTCTATTGCACTTGATTGCCTGGTGGGATGTCTAAAACTACAAACACCATGGAGGTACACTACCACATAAAGACAGAAATTCTGATTACTAGCACCCCTCAAGGGTGCCCAGCCTGCATGTCCCATAAGGTGTACACAGCTCACAAAGCCAGTCAGGCATCCTGAAGCATGCTTTGAACTGACATTCCCAGTGGGGTCCGTCACACAATCAAATTCGTATCTCCTGTGATGCAGAAGGGACAGTGAAGTTGTCAGAAAGATGTCAGTTGGAGGAGGCTTCTCCTGCCACAGTGATTAACTCAGCCCCTTCTGCCTGCATTCACCAGACCCCAGGAAAGGCAGCTGTCAGGCTTCTTATTGCCCTCGCACAGGAACATGTTTCTGAAACATTCTCCTGCAGATCCACTGCAAGGCAGGGGTTCATGTATGTTCAGCTACTGTGGAGCATATATAGTGCACGTTTCCAGAAATGTGCATGAGGTCTGTTCCTGGGATGGGAAACAGCACAGCACTGTGCTCTCTTTGCAGCCTGGATTCACCAGCGACAACAGCTGAGCTTCTACAGACTAGCACATACACAGTGAGCTCAGCAACAGTGAGGAATAATTCAGATCTGGCACATTTTTGCTACTTGGCTTTTTCCTCGCAAAAAGACAGGAGGTTGTTTCCTGGAATGGAGAACGCAGATTCAAGACCTGCACCTCAACTGAGATACCATAAGTCATTGTGACTTGATCAGTTTTGGATGTGCCTCCTTGGGCTTGCACAACAAGCAAGGTTTCCTGCCAGGGTCTGCTGCAGGGGGCTTTTTCTGAGCAAGACTACAACATAGTGACAGCTCCCTCTAGCACCACGCTGAAGCTAAGAAATTCACTTCTGAGTATTCAGTCTCACAAGCTTGATGTTATTGTAAGACAGCATTTTCCTACACTATCTGAATTGAGAATGAACACAAATTGTCACAGAATTTAAATCCCTTACTCTACTTTGCGGATGGTTCTACTTATTCTCTTTCCTTTTTTTTCTCAGCCGTAATGATATTCTGCAGATCTTTTCAAAAATCAGCATTTTATTTTCTTGTCAGCAGGGATGAGAGTGAAGCAGTAAGATAAATGATTGGAACTCTGCCATCCAGGTGGACTGTCAGCATGGTAAAAAACAGGCTGAAACTGGGAAGGAACTAAGTGAAAATTTATAGTCTGTTGGCTGCTTCTCATTAAGAAACATTTGCTCATGAATCTTACATTTTCAGTCTGGATTCCACTGAGTGATAAGAGCATGACATCATAGACTTTTCTGAACTGGGAGGGTCACACCTGAAAAGAGCAACTTTACAAAGAATAAAGGTTTTAGACCTTTTTTTCAATCTTTTTTTTTTTTTTAAGATAAATAGGCTTTTCACCAGCTGGATATTTTAACTTTTGACAAGACTCAAGCCATGCCTTGGACACTGTGAATTGAGTCCCACTAAATACAGAAGGACTGTGTCTCTAATGTGCTTCCTTGAATGGATTTTGGTCTCTAACCCCACATTTTTCAAGAGATTTGTTACATTCTGAGACTAGAACCATATTGCTTACAAAGAACTGACCTGTGCCACAGTTTGCCAGTTTGTAGCATCATCCTCACTTGGATGGATTCCTTGATTCCACCTCCTCTGAACAACATAGATCACAGGTTCAATGGAAATATTGAATTTTGAAGACCATTTCACCTCCAGGTCTCCAGACTGATGTTCTATGAATTTTAATTCTTTCCGGGGTTTTAGTGGAACACCTGTAAGTAGGAACACACAAATAAAAACATATGAGCAATTTACAAGATATGATTAAGCCATTTGTAGATGAAGATGTATAAAAAAACAATTAAAAAAAATTTTTGTCAGAGAAAAGGCCAAAAGGGGAGGAATGATAAGCATGGAAATTTCAGAAGTGTTCCTAGCTAACCCATGTCTGCTAACATTAAAATTTGGTTTTACAAAAATCTTCAAAATTATTTCTTCAGTTCATTAAAACACTGAAGGATGTGAAAGTTGTAAGCTAAAACTGACTTTACAGAAAACATTGGCCCAGTACTACCAGGAGTAAGATCCCTTTGATCCCAAGCAGAATCAGCTATACCTGTTATTCAGTTTTTCACCCAATTTATCTTTGAACACATCTAATAACAAAATTTCCACAGCATCACATAGTAGTCTGTTTCATTACTTCTCTACCCTTTCTAGAAGAAACCTTTCTCACTGCCTTGTTTAGTCTCCTCAGCTGCATCATAAACTCAACACTGGTCCAAGATGTTCATGAATCATGAAGAACAGATTTTTTCTTTTATCTGTGGAGAAGCTTTTCATGTACCACAAGACTGTTATCATGCTTCTGAATGTTTTTTTCTCCAGTCTAATAACCACAGTGCACTCCATTTCCCTTTAAAATCAGTGTTCCCGGACCTCTGCTCATTCTTGCAGTTGCCTCTGGAGACTCTCCAGTTGCCCAACAGCCCTTCTCTCCAGTCAGGCCTAAAACTGGACACAGACTGTGTCTAAGCTCTTAGCAGTGTAGACCAGTGAAGTGTGATCATTTCATACATCTTACATTAGTCTGATGTACTTAAGAAAGCTGTTTGCTTCTCCATGGCTGCATGATCTTATTGACTAACATGCTGCAGCTGTACTGCATGATGTGTCACTCTCCACTCTTCCCTAAAGAGCTAGGAAAGGTAATTCCAAGATGTCTTGGAATAGATATGTTATATCTAATGTGTATTGTCATGTTGTTGCATTTCAGAGAAAAACATGTATTTCTAAAATATTACTGTAATTTCTCATTACACAGAGACACCAAAGAACAGTTATTTCTGTTATACTGCCAGTAATATCACCTTTTTGAAAACATCTGCAGTAGCCTGAAGGAAAAAACAACTCTTCAAATTTGGCATCTTTTGATTAAATCAACAGATCAAGTGTTAGATGCACTTCTCTAGACAGATGTTAGGAACACATATTTGAATGTGCAGCATTTTGTCACTTGAGGATATGTTACAAATAGGATCTCTGCGTTGACATATAAACATTCTTAGCAAGTTATCATATGCACTGTAGTTATTTTGTTGTTTCAATGACTGTCCACATAAGGCCAGCTGTATGTATTGGTTAGAGAAATTGCTTCCTACTCAGTCTGCCACAGATGACTTGGTACCAAAATTTCCTCAGGTGAACAAACTACTTTTATGTTTTAAGAGGTGTTATTATAAATCTGAGCATGCAAGTAGCTACAAGTAAATGAACATGATCTTGTAGATCTTCAAGAAACCTAAAATTCACCTGAAAAAAAAATACAGTACCTAAATTTGGTTATCACAGCAGTTTAGACCCTGGATATCCTTCAACAGCCTAAAGTCTTAGTCTAACATAACGAACACGACTCGGGATTTCCACATTTGCAAATCCTTCTTTAGTTATGATACACAATAATCCTACAATTTACATTTTAAGAAAATTTCCATCTGCTTTGCATTAGGGGCAGTTGGATTCACTTGATTGCAAGTATCTCAGCCTCTCTGGTGTTACATAATCGCATGCAGATGGAGCAGAGCACAAGTGCACTTCAAAATACTTTGTAGAACCAGCACCATCACTCTAATATCCAGATGTGAAGATCCAATTACTCTTCAATGTGCCTTTTATTACGTAAATGGTCAGCCCCTTTTTTCATGCTGGAACAAATCAGTCCTCAGTCTGCAGTGCTCCAAAGTCTGCATTAGTCCAAAGTCTGCAGTGCTTAACCAAAGAATTCAAATCACTGATCACTGTGTGTGTGCAATAGCAGAGTCCAGGAAAAATATTTCGAAAGGTGTCTTTCAAACAGCACATGCATCTCTGTGCCATGAGAAGTAAGCACATTGGTCTGTCATGAAAACCTTTATCTTAAACATTGGTTCTCCCAGAATTCAAAATGTTCCCATGGAGGGCTTTGTAAAGGGTATATTCATGGCATCAGTAAAATTGTAAAGACAGTTCAGCAAGGACTCAGAGATGGACACCTCTAAAACTGTGCACTATGTTTATAATACAAAACTATTTTTCTTTAAGCATGAAGAGTCATTAAACTATGGGTGACCATCTGACCCCAGTTATCCTACTATAATCTTGCCACACCATCAGACCATTTGAGTGTCCTCATATTCCCTTCACAATTTACCTTTTTTTCACACAGATCTGCAGAGACCCTTTCTCAAGTCCTTCACCAGTTGGGACAGTGTAAAGAAGGGGATGAGGCCAATGATAGGAGAGTAGAAGAGAACATGTGATGTCTCCACTAAAGTGACATAAATGTGTGAAGACTACATAACCAATCAGTAATATCCCCAACAGAGATGAAAAAATACTTGTTACATTAATCCAAAAACATTTGTAATATATGTCTTTGGGGGCAGTGTAATTACATTAATATTTCTTTTAGGATTGGACTTTAACACTCAGTACTAAAGGGCAGATTCAGTTTGATAATCCAGCAAACGAGATGTGAATTTTACATCTACTGTTGTAACTAATCTCCATCGCTTGATTAACAGTAGAACTACAGAAACTTCTGTAGACTCTTAGATTCAATCTGAGTTCATTTTCAAGCTGTGAGTGCTGTCAAAATGATAAGAACAAGTACTGAACTTATTCACTAGATCTTAGTCATGCTTGCAGAGTTTGCTCTTCCTTAGTGACAGGAAGGTCATTTACCCCTGGAGGAAATGAATAGCAAGCCTGCTCCACGTCTATTTGTCTTTTGTTCCAGAAAGACAGGTTGAAGAGGCTAATTAGCTGAATTCATCAGCTGAGCCGGCAGTAAGGTATTGAGCTTGCCCTTCCTCTGCAAGACATATATGCTCTTACAAGCCAGCACCTCCTGCAGATTGGTGATAAGATGCTAGGGAAGGTTAGTTCTGCTCCCATTTAATCAGGCCAAACAGAGGAGACCTTCAGTGTGTGGTTACAGAATGCATCATATCCTGTCATATGCTATGTCAGCACCACCAGCATTTAATCTTGTTTTATTTATTTGTTTGTCTTTATCTTTTCCAGTTATTACATTTACTGGAATGCTTTGCAGTTGTGGCATGGAGATTGATCATGTAAATCATTACACATACAACATGAATGCCTGTTTACCACTCTGGTCATTTGTCTCAATAAGACAAAAGAAACAAATAAGTGATCCATTTTAATAACTTTCATTTTGAAAGGTGCTATGTACTTACTGGTGTGTACTACTAATTCCTCATAGTTTTAAAGAGACTCTAAAGTATCCTGCAAACAAGAGTTTCTCTTCTGCACACATTGAAAAAGATTTATTAACATTTTAGTTAAAATAACTTAAAAATAAGTTCACCATCTTCTTTACCTATTTTATCATGTTTCCATCCACAGATGGAAATAAGCATGGATTCAGACCTAAGCCTGGAGCTTAGATCTGAGTTCTGCTGATTAGGCTCCCACAGAGACCCCACATTATCTTATTAATAGGTGAATAACTGAGTAATATTTATTTTTATCACTGACATGAGAAGAATTGATTCTTGTACAAAAACACCAACCATGTGGAAAAAGAATATTCTTTTCACAAATGCTAATTTTTCTGCATTAGGAGAACATTTTTTAAATATTTCCATGTATAAAGCTTTTTTAAATTCCAGTAAATTAAAATCTGGATTTTGTCTAAGCAAAAAATTTCTTAGCTTATGTGTTCTTTTCAAAGGATGTCAAAGAAAAGGTTTATTCACAGAATCTCAGGACTCAAACCAATTAAAAATGTTTGAATAAGACTGCCTTAGATTTAAATAATTAATTATATATCTATATGCGGATATTATAATCTTTCACTATGTTGTTCTGTGTTGATTTTTTCTTTTACCAGATTATTTCACAGTTCCTACTTGGCAGTCCCATCTGCTTGGCTTGTAGACATAAATGTTATTTCTGATTAATAGGACCTGAACTGTTAATCGTTAAATATTTTCTGCTGCATTCTCTCTCATCTGCATCAAATTAAGTGAGATTTCACCTAAACTGACAAAGTTTATTCTGCTTAAGATGACTCATAATAGCCACACATTTACATTCCACAGATTTCGAGACATGGGCTTCACAAGGGGAAAAAAATGGAAATTTAAGCAACAGTTCTATCTGGTTTTCCCCCCTTTAACTGCGCAGCCAAATCTCCACAGGTACCTCTCCTTTTTCTTCCCATCCATCCAAACCCCCAGCAAAGGGAAGTTCTAGTTTACTAGGAGACTTCACTGTGGCCTGAAGTTATTAGCCCAGTATGAGTACCTATTAATAATCTCTACCTTTGTACAGATTTTTTGGAATTTGGCACGTGTGACCACATCCATTGGAACAGCATTTCTTCACTCCAGAACATTCAATATCAGCTTCACAGCTTTCAACACAGGCAGCTGCAAAACCACTGGCCTTCTCAGGTGCTGGGCAATCCCCTTGCTTCACAGACAGGATGTACTTAAGGAATTCACAGCTAGTTAGGCATTCATAATTCTTCTTGGGAAAAAGAGGCTAAAAGGAAAACAGAAGAAGTGTATGTTTTCAATGGGAACAACCAAAAAAAAACCCCAAAAAATCCAACCAAACCCCACCAAAGAAAAAAAATGTTATAAATTTTCCAAGACCTCCTAAAGGATTATTCAGATTTTCAGCTTTTGCAAGACTATCATTGAATATTTATATATTCAAGCCACTTCTAAAAATGCATTCCAAGTACATAATGATGAATTCCCTCATGTAAGACCACCATATTAAATGGAACAATGTTGTTTATATCTGCCAGCTTTCCCTTGTTTTCTTCACATTGAGTGGCTATAAAGTTGCTCAATGACAGATTAAAAACATTCCCAAAACAAAGGGGAACCAATGGTCAGACAGTCTGCTTTTTTTGGACTGCCCCACATTCCTTCCTCTGTACTTTACAACACTTTCCCCACAAAATCTGATGTAATGCCACCCTAGATAAATAAGGAAAATCTTGTTTCATTATACTGTTTGAACTAAGTTGGCTAGGAGAAGATTTTGCAGAATCTTTATGTTCTTGCCAGCATATTAGTAATTGTATAATTCTTCATAGAACTGGAACTGCATTTGTGATAAAATGGTCAGCAGAAAATACAAATTAAAATAAACTTTCAATATATTGATTAAAGACCAAAGTGAATGCTACTTATTTGAGAAACCTAGTCCTAGGTATTTAAAAAGATGCTTCAATGCATAGACATTTTACAGCATATGTAATACTCAAAGATTTGCAAGGTCCACTTAAACAGTATAGCTTCTACAACCCTGGGAGAATATAGTGTGTGACATGAAAATTACATCTCCTCTTTGTTTAGTTTGGTGTAGAACCAGCTAAAGTGATTCCCTCAGAATGACTGTGGAATGTAACTGGCATTGTCTGTAGCTGGCCTTTCCACACGAGAGCAACTAAAAACCTTCCACCCTGACAGATCAGATTTACAGGTTCCTAAACCTACTCAGGAGTTATAATCCACTCTCTATATCCAACCAGCCACGTAATTTCTGAAACTTCTTCCATATTCCTATGTTTTACTTTCTTGTTTTTACTGTTCTCATATTTCTGACAAAATGAGGAAGACTCGACTATTAGAGGCCCAGGTGTTTCACAGACTACTTATTCTCTAAACTCGCTGTGGCCCAAGAATGTATTCCTACATTACCCCTCCCATCTTTTCATACAGAACAGTCCAGAATTTTGAACCAAACTTTCAGGCATGGATTTGGGTGCTACAGGCTTTAACCAGCCTAAATGCTGCAAAAAGGAGCAGTCTCTATGTCTCCTACTGACCCTGGTGATTCTTGGAAATGCACTCCTGCTGTTCCCCCAACTGGAATGCACCTGATGCCATGGTTAACCAGTTGACAAGCTAAACGAGCAGGAAACTAAATTTATAGGGGGGAAAAAAAAAACAAACCAAAGTATCAGATAAATTGTCCCTCACACATAAGGCTCCCTCTACTCATTTGGTAGATAAGAAGTAACACATGAAGCAGGGACTTTGAGAAACACGAAGCTAAATTGCTGCTTCCAGATTTTTTACAAAACGCACAAAGATTGAAAACACTCTCACAGGAAAATAGCCTCATTTAACTCAATCAATGTCCATGGAGTATACATGAGAGAAAGGAAAGTGGTCCTGGGCTTTTTTGTTTGAAGCTAATTTCAAATCCTAAAACATCACAAATTTGCAGCTACTTAATTAAAAATGTTATAGTTCCCTGAGGCATAATGCGTCCTCAAGGCTTCTCCTCCTCACCCTATTTCACAGCTCATTTTTCAGTTAGCTGCTAAATGTGCTGCTCCTCATTATGGGCCTTTGAAGTTCTAAATTTAGCTTTAACCACAAAACACTAATCAAAGAAGGATGCTTACTCTTTTCAACTACAATGGAACAGTGTTCTACAAATGTTTTCCTTTTAAACCAATTTTATACATATTTTCACCCATATCTGGAAACATACAGTCTGAGTGAAGAGCGATATACAATAACAACACGAATTAGATCCACTAAAACTGCTTTTTTACAGTACTCTAGAATTTTGTATAAGAGAAAGTAGCAAATAATCTGGGTTAAAAAACTCTTACAAGGCCTGGGTTTCATGAGAAACCTTTATTTTGTCTTCTGCTGTAACTACAGAGATCAGTACTTCAGTAATCCCTATTAACACATCGTTGCACCTAAATTTTTTTAGTTGAAAAAAAAAACTACAGCTCTTCCTAATCATCTTCATGATGCTTTAAATATTTTAAACATAGAACATTCTCTTATACCAGAAAAAAGGTGTCCACAGTGAAGAGAGAGGAGTTAAATCAGTGTACCAGTAAGATCAGTATATCAAGTAAGATCACTCCTATTTTTTATAGTGAAAGATTAAAGTCTTCCTAAGAACTCACCTTCATAGACTTGAATATATTTGAACCTTTTTATAATAAGGTAACTTTCTATTGAGCTGATACTTCCATTTTGAACTAAAAAAACTTAAGAACTGCAACAGATCACTTCCACCAACTCAGAGCCATGTTTCAAATCCTATAAAAAAATCTCCTCCTTTGTTCTAGGTTGACTGATTCAAGTTTGCTTCTTCACAGATTATTCTAATAGATGGTTCAAAAACAGTTTTCAAAATATTTGCTCTTGAATAATTACATATTTTGATATTAGTCTTCTGAACTTCAATCCAATCACTTCTGAGAAACCACTCTTTTATAAATCAGACTGATTTTCACATACGGAAAAGTCATCTGTTCTAGCTATCCTGCACAAAGATTTTTCACACAGTAACATTTTATCTTTTAAACAAAGATTGTCTTTTTACACATGGCCAGAAAAGATAGAAAGGCAAGTGGTAGAAATAGCATCTTAGAGGAGGGATGTAACAGCACCTTCTGAGAGATGCTAGGTAAGTGTGACTGGATCAGTTTTTTATAGTACAAGTCGAGATAAATCATCTGGTCAGAAAAAAACCCCTTTTTAAACTCAAAATTAATATGGCTACATTGTTGAATGTGTATCCTTTCAAATGAAGGCAAATGCTGCAAAAATACCATGGTTTTCAGCTGTCTCATTGAAATTAATAATTTAAATTAAAGAGACTGCTAGAACAAAGTGAGAAAGTGTGCCCTGGGGCTGACCTACCTCACAGAAGCTTTGGCAATGGTTTTTCTTTAGGTCCCAGGACTCTTTGCAGGGCTCCAGGCACTAGGAAGAATCAGGAGGCAGAGAAGTGTCAGAAAGAGAAGGAAACAAACAACCACAAATAACCTTATTTCTTCTTCAGTTTTTCGGTCCACAGGAAGCTAATAATCCACTTCTCCTGGGGACAGAATTCTGTCATTGAGTCATGGTGTCAGAACAAGGTCATGAGAAGCCATGGTTAGATTACAAGAAATATTTTCAGTATTTCTTCCAGTACAAGGCAATTGATTCACTTGTTCCATTAGGATTATATCATCCTACTTTCTGACTTACTGGATGTAGGTCTTAATACCATTTAACACCATGTTCCTGGATCACAGAGACAATATCAAAAGCATAACTGTAAACTACAGAAAGTGAAATCTTCTCACTGACCAGCCTAAGAATTAAACAGGAACACTGCCTTCCCAAGCAAGAAACTATTTCATCAAGCTATGGAGTAAACTCAGCAGAGGTTAAAACACTACTTCTGTATAAACACATAATGTTCACTGGTCTGTTAGCAAAATCACTTTATTTCAAGCACCATATTATCATTACTTCACCTTCCACCTCTGCTGCAATGGTTATACAGAGAGCTGAGACACAGAGCTAAGCTTCACACAGCATAAAGAAAAATCACACTGTTAAGAGCATTTACAACAGCTGAAACATAAATTCAGATTCACATCCAGAAACCTTTTATCTTCCTTTGTTAAAATGCTGGAAAATACTAGCATTGTTGGGAGCTACTAATACCAACTCCTCCTGGGAAGAGTGGAAAGATACTTATTGTACCAAAAAGAAAGGCCTTTGACACGCAATGCAATATTTATGTAATTTCCTCCTATGCACAGTACTAGATTAGATCAATATACATTTATGCTATTCAAAACCAAACATGAATACATATAGGCTGCACGTCAGTGATACACTTGTATCATCAATGTAGTAAAAAAATAGTGTTTTAAGAATTAAGCATTTTTCTTACTAGCAACTAAGCCTAAAAATGTAATAAAACCATTAGTCACAGAGGTTACATATTTCAGGGAAAAAAAACACCACTTAAGCCTTTTCATTATATATATTTTGGTATTTTAGTCTCAGTTTCTAGCTCTTCAAAATTCACAACGTGTTGTATACAGATTAATTAGAAGGATACATTATAAAATGTCACTGAAGTCAGTAAATTCAATTAATCCCACAGTGTTCTTCCTCCTGTGGTATAGATACTGCACATTTGAGCCCAATTCCTCTGTCACGTCATTTTACAACTTGCCTGTTCAATGAATTTAGTCCAGAAATTACTGAGGTATAAGTGGTTTAAAGACAAAATGAGCAACGTTTTGACCATTCTGTGACTTTGTCAGTGATGCCCAAGACTGCCAGGTTTGTTCCAGGTGTTTATCTCCAGTGCAAGTAAGGCTCCAGCACCTAACACCTCACCTGGCTGTCGCTGTTCCAAAAGTTACTCAGCACAGCCCAGGCTACTCCCACTGGCCCCAGCACCTCCTGCATCAGGGCAGGCAGAGACAATGGGCATCTTTGAAAGGAAGAGGGACAAAATGAACCAGGGCTCAGCAGAACCCTGCAGTCCAACTGCTCTCAGAATGTGTCAAGAGAAAGAGATGATGGAGCCTGTCATAAGGCTGTCATAAGGCCTGTCATAAAGCCTGCATAGGCTCTTACAGACTCTGATTAGGGTACACACTTACCTAAACACTTAAAAAAAAAATCCCCGTACTCCTGCTGGATGAGGAGTCCCCAGAGCACTGGGCTAGCTTGGCACCACGGGCAGCTGTAGAAGCCTACCTGCCTTTAATGGAGCTGTACCATTGTACCATGTTGGGTGAAGAATAACTGCTAGCAGACAAAAATGCTGCCAATAGAAGATCTGGAACAGCCTTGCTAAAGAGATGGTTATTAACCTTGCACTAGCAAACATAAAACACCTCACAAACACAGGTCTGTGCATTTATCCTCTGTGCATTTAACCTGCTAAGAGGTTTCCCTGAAGTGATAAACTGGAAACATCGAAAGCTTTGATCCAGGTCTCACCTTTGAGTACTTTATTTAAAATGTAAATGAGCTCAGATCTGAGATCCCTCCCACTGTCTGGTGATCTGACTCAGGATAAGGATGAACCTGGGCAAAGCTGCAGCTGGCAGCAGCTGCTTTGGGCTCCACTTTATCTAATAAAAAATACCTTGCAGACACAGCCACCTGCCCACAGGAGCTAAGCTGAGATATGTAGATGGCAGACCTCTAGCAGGCAGCAGGGCACTGGCACAGGGAGCATCCCAGCAGTCCACTTGGTGGGTGCCACTGGTCCCTTGGAGCCATCACTTACCCTGCCCTGGCACCACGTGGACTCAGCACTGCTGAGGCAGGATGACAAGTGATGTGGGCCTGATATTTCTGGGTCTGAGAGATTTTAGCCTGCTAGCAGCTGCTAACTTTTTCCCAAGGAAAAACTTCTCAAGACAGCTTTTTTTCAAAACAATCTTGGCAAACAACTATCCTTTCTCAAAACAATCTTTCTCCAGGTGGTGTTTTGCTGTTTCTCTTGTTTAACCAATGGGATTAGAGAGGTGTTGCTCCTATTCACCAATCACGTTAAGCCTCAGAACGCCTTATAAATGGTAGTAAGAATTAAACAATAAAGCCTTTTTTCTATGTTCTTTGCCTTCTGAAATATTTGGAGTCTCTCATCTTTCTTTCGTGTCCTACAGGGACAATGTGAAACACAGCAGTGAACATTATGGGACAGTGGCTCTCGTCAGAAGATGATGGTGTCAATCAACCAGCCTTGATAACTCAAATCTTGCTAGAGAGCTTGTTTCATCAACCCAGTGCTTAAATCTGGAAGTTAGAGGCTTTTTTTCTTTGTCCAGACTGCTGCAGAATTATTATTCAGTACTAAGCAATTGTATCAAAAGCCAAAATGATTGTTAATAGAATGCACCCCTGTATTTGTCATCCCTCAAAATTTGGGGGTGGGAGGGTGTGTGTACATATGCACACTCTCAAAGGTACAAATCTATATATAATATAATGCTACAGACCTGCTGATATTCTGATAGCATAAAATTAGAAACAAGAGCAAAATACGGTTTCACTCAAGGAAAAAGGGTTGTGAATGCTTTAAAATATTTTGAGTTGTATTTTTTATTTTACCTATTTTAAAAAGTGCACTTAAAGGCCATGTTAGAGAATTATTTTCTGTTCTAATTTTTAATCTATAAATAAAGCACCCAGGAGATTAGCATATGATGCATGCCATTTACATTAGTTAGTAAAGGGGTTTTCAAAATAAGTCTACTAACACTTTTGCTTAGGAAATTATGCCTTTGACCTGAATGGAAGAGAATTACACCAACACAGCACTTTTCAGAATCTAATTAATTGCAAAACATCATTTAAGTACTGAAATACATATTTATTAAATTACTATATATTTATTAAAATATATTTAAATCAAATGGCTGCAAATGACGTATTTTTAACTATTTAAACAGCAAAAAAATTACTTCTGTCAGAGTAGAAGAGACTAGCCACAATATTTTTGTCTATAAAGGCTTTCTACTTCATCAGAGTGGAAACCAAGTCAAATGCAAACTGTTGTAAAAACAATGGTATCTAAGTGCTACAGAGCTGTAATATAATTATTCTTTGCATTACCATTCACCATTCCCAGTGCTCCCAACAGCAAGGTCAGAAATTAATGGCTTATGTTTACAATATATATACAATACAAGTGCTTTGTTGTCCTATGAACCTAATTAAATGGAACTTAGATGGTTAGGAAAAAAAAAGAAAAGAGGCAAAACACTTTTCACTGTACAATCTCCTAATAACTGGCCATGCATGAGAACAAGTACCTGAAAAATGCATTTGCTCACTATCAGACACTAAGTAGAGAACAGCGTCAGGAATTTACCCAGAATCAAAGGAGAATACAGTGTTCATCAGTCCTAGAGAGAATGATTTTGTGATGGGTACATTTATGATTGCAGCCAATAGAACCATGAGAAAAGTGATTTTGAATCTGGAAATCTCAGCACAGTGGCAATAAACACAATGTAAAACAGAAACAGGCAGCAAGACACAAATAACTATTTTGATATTTTGGTTTTTTACAAATCTTTGATGTTTTAAAGATGTTTTTTAAACATCTTTCTGTTTCTCAAAAATCAGACTGAGATGTCTGAAGAACAGTAAGTGCACGGCCACAGTTTTACCTAGTTCAAACCAATGAATAGCATCCTAGCTTGGTGAAAAAATATTAGGTCTCTGGCTGCACCTTTGAGGAATGTACATCATTTTTTGTCAATTCATTTTATAAAAGTCTATTTATACATTTGTCTCTCCTGTATTACCTCATGTCCTCTTGAACTTTTAGATGGGTATAAGATTAACAGCAAATTACTTGCATTCTGCATATTAAAATGAAAGAAGTGTTTGGTTCTGAAATTGAAGTTAGACACACTTTAATAAAGATCCCTCTTCTATTTTTTTAATCCCCAATTTAAATCTCCTCCCCAAAAAACACAGGTGTGACTGCATTTTATAAAATTAAAAGCTCAGGTAAACAGGACTATATGCAGTGAGAATTTCAAGAGTAAAGAATCTTACATGGGCAGGCAGGTGAATCTCATTTTCCCAGTGGATCATTCCCAATGCTCTCCAAAACCCATGCTGGACAGCTCAACTGATTCAAAGGCTTCACATGAGCACTGCTCCACATGAGTGGCTCATGGTATCACATGGCATTCCACTCAGCTTGTGGGCACCTCTCCTCACGACCAAGTGCCAAGATGAGACATTGCAGTACTGCAGGTATAAGCAATTTCAGGTGCTCATACACCCTATCAGGTCAGGCACTCACTGAACACATCTATTTTGTATAAAATAAACTATTAGAAGTAAAGCTGACCTAAAAAATCAGTCAATTACTCAGGCAGAAAAAAATCCATGAACCCAAAGAGAAGGGTTCAACTGCAGAATGAGTAGGTGTCATATTAGTTTGCAGGTTGATATATGCTGTTCAAGAAGCCTCTAAGCATTTTGTGAGATCCATTTTACACCAAGTCAGTCTCTTGCTTCTCTATTCCCTCTCCTCCCTTATTAGCAGAATGAATAATCAGAGCACTAGTCATCAGCTTTCTAGAACTCAGTGTGACATTTTAGCTCTGTGCTGGTTTAAGCTGGTATAGAGTTAATTTTCTTCACAGGACCTCATACGGGATATGCTTTGGATTTATGCTGGAAGCAGTGTTGATAACAGAGGGATGTTTTTATTACTGCTGAGCAGAGCTTACAGGTGCTTACATACAGTATCAAGGCTTTTTCTGCTCTTCACCCCATCCCACCAGTGAGGGCTGGGGGTGCAGGAGTTGGGAGGGGACACAGCAGGGACAGTTGATCCCAACTGACCCAAGGGATATCTATCTTATGCCATATGGCATGGTGCTGAGCACATAACGATGGGGGAAGAAGGAAGGGCAGGGCATTCAGGCCTTTGTCCTCCCAAGTCACTGTTACATCTGATGGAGCCTGGCTTTCCTGAAGAAGGCTGAACACCTGCCTGCTCACGGGAAGCAGTGAGTGAATTCACTGTTTTGCTTTGCTCAGATGCACAACTTTTACTTTATCTATAAAACTCATTTTATCTCAAACCACAAGTTTTATCACTTTTACTCTTCTGAATCTCTGCCCCCATCCCATCATGGGGGGAACCGACTGAGAACCTGTGTGGGGCTTAGTTGTCAGCTTGGTTTAAACCACAACCAACTCCTAAAATTCAGTTACACAAAGTAGACTGGGAGAGGTTTACGTATCTTCAAAACTTTGAAAGCCTAATAGAAACAACTGTGAAACATAATCTTCTTGTGTAAAATAGTAGTTTCATGAGGCTACCTGGAGTTACTCCTCTGTTTATGTTAAAGAGGTTCTCATGAGAATTACACTAGTAATATATTTCCTTTGTAACTGAATAAACAAAAGGGTTAAATGACAGAGAATGGCTCCCTGTCTGTGTTGTCTGTTTTCTCTCCCGTAGGTCAGTGAGCATCACGATTTGGTGAAAAGGACTGATTTTGTATTCGAGGATCAAGTCTTAATTAAATTAGTTACAGTTGGGGTTATTCTGTGACATTATCATGTACACTGGGAACCCAGCTGATACTGTCTGAAAGTATTGCTAATTGTAGAGCTGGTTTTGAATGAAAGCCAGGTCTCAGGTTTTAAACAGTTAGGGGGTTTTAGATTTCTTGAAATGTGATTTTTGTTGTTCTATATCGATGACATCCTGATGTGGATTGTGGTAGGATAGATGACAAGGAACAGGTTTCCAATGTGGACTTTATCATCTGCAAGTACTGCTTTATTCTAACCAATATATGCTTTATATATATATATATATATATATATAAAGAAAATTATATAATTTTAAAATTATAAATTTACATATATATATATATATAAAGAAAAATCCTTCATTTGTAACCAACATTATACAGTGTAATCTTATGTTTTAGGGCTAACAATGATTGCTTTGTATTTTTTAGAAGTCTACTGCTCAGAACAAGGAAACAACAAAATGGCTGGCAAAGAAATGAAGGGAGTGGTGTCTCTGTTGGAGGTGCAGTTACAGCTACTTTAACTATTCTGAATCCTCAACAACTGTAAGGTAAAACAATGAAGCACAAACTCCAGGGTCCTACAGTAGCAAGTAGGAACTGAGAGGGACAAGAAACAGCAGCCACACGGCCACCATCACATTATATTGTAACACACCACACAAGGGTACACCTGCAGGCTGGGATTAATCTGAGATTAACAACCTAAGAGACTTTACTGGTTAATTCACATGGGACCTCATGCAAAGTGACTTGGCACTAAAAGTGCCAAGGGTTAGGTAGTAGGACTACAGCATTTTGTCTTGAGTTCTAACATCAAAACATAAGAGGCAGTATAAGCTATTCAGCAGTAACATTAGTCAAGAGGAATGACAACTGTATTTCCTGGCAGATTTTGGTATATGCCTTATGAAAAGAATAATGAAACTATGTAACAGAGACATGAAACATATATATGCAACTGAGATTTATTTTTAATAATTCTTATCTAGGGAGGATGACATATACAACCTGCAGGTGAAATACGGAACTGAAGACACATCACTTACTTTAGATAAGAAATACTTTTTAAAATTAAATTTCTAAATCAGCATTAAAGTTTAACTTCTGATTTCACACCCAAGTAATGTCCTTCCAATAAAGAGGAAAATGTTTCTGTAGATGGGACTGCCAGTGTCTCAGCAGTCCACTACAATCTTCACTTCATCAAGCCATGCAGAACATACCTATAGTGTTTTCCAATTACAAAACACTGAAGGACATAGGAAAAAAAAGTTCAAAATAATATCCAAACAAGTAAGAGAAGGACAATGCACTGACATGTTTCTTTGAAGTTCTATTCTGCTACTTTAGCAGAGATGTGGTCAAAACCTTGAACATAGCTCTGCTCACTCAGCCTCATACAAAGCTTAGAAACATATCTAGTGAAGCAAACTACAGCAGGTTTAGGTGTGACTGTCTCCTATCTGTTACCAGCACTTTGGAGAATGGTCTGGTCTTTCAAATGGTTATTTCAGAGCAGAATGGAACATTTCTGAGAAATTCACCTGGGTGCAAAGTTGAGCAGTGTAGTTTAAACTGCTACTGCAAATAGCTGCATTTGGTGTGTATTTATTTTACTTGGGTGTGGAGGGACTGAAAGCACACACACAGACATTACCACTCTCCATGGTTATGCAAACTCGCTAGTATCAAATTAGAACTAAGAGTGAAGGAAATATTCTGAAGAGCCAATTGTTGGTTATCTAACAAAAACATGAGCCTGAAACATTTATTTTTCTTAATTGCCCAGCTCATTTCAGTACACAACATCAGGGTGCCAGTCCAACAATATTAACTGTTAGCAGTTTGAGTTACTGTATACCTTCAATACCCTAAGCAAATAAAGGAAGCCTTATGACCTATGGGATCTGACTAGGCACAGTACCAGTATTTCCTGGAACAGAGATAGGGAAAGGGCTAGTCACAGTATATCAGTTAAGTCTGTCAGACCTTTAAATATACAAAGTAGCATTACAGGCTTTGTTCCTAAAATTACGGCACCAGAAAGACCAAGATCATTGCCAAGAACTTCAGGTCAAATATTCTGGAAGTCCATGTAGCCTTTGTCGTTAATTCTCAAAATTAAACAGAAAGTAAAAGCTGCCAGAAAATTTGTACATGTACTGAAGGCAAGAATCACTGAAAGTGTTGAAAATGGAACTGTTTTGACATAAAATATTAGGGAAGTAAGTTACTTAAAAAAAAAAAAAAGGGGGGGGGGGGGGGGGGGAAGTCATATCACCACACTTTAGCTGAAACGTAGCAGTTTCAACCATAATCCTTTTAGAATGAAAACAATTTTCAACTCTGACAGCTTGGTATCTAGCCGTACAGCTCAGTTGTCTGGCATGTCAAATTTTGCCAGCAGAAGTGTTTGTTTGAAAGGATAGAATAATCCTAAGGCTCTTTTCATGTTTCAATTCTTTGTTACCAAGTCAAAATCATGGCCATCGATGTCAACAGAAAATTTGCTCCCAAAGATTAGTTCATTCCTGACCAGTTCTTGTCAAAATTTGTTTACAGGGTTTTGTACCAGCATATGAAACTGGGACACATACTTTCTTCTCTTTTCCTGCCTCATAGCCTAAAGTTTAACAGTCACCAAAGAACAATCTGAGCTCTTATTTTGCCTGATTTTGAAACGTGGAATTGAACTCAAATCTCCTACATTGAGGATGAATCTCCTAAACATAGAGTATTTGATGGAGCCTTCTCTCTCCTGTTAAAGTTGTTTCCTCTTGTATAAGCAATGAATTCTTCTCCAGAAAAGAGCCTTAAATGCCAACCTTTCACCATGAAGGGGTATGCCCTAGCAGCACTTCTGATCCTCCTGGTGTTCTTTTGAAATGCCTATAATAGGTACAAATATTTTTGTTCTTTCTCAGTGCCATATCTGTTCCACTACCACATTTTTGCTACAAAGATAATACTCCTTTACACTCTCTTCTTTTTTCATATCTTTGGTTCATCTACCAACCTACTGTGCACTTAAAACTGTTGTTCTAATTACCCCTGTTCAAACTGTTGCCTGAAAGATCACTTCCATATCCTTCTGTTACCTTGCTTCTATGTGTTGCATCAAAAGCCAATGAATTTGTTTGGTTTTTTTTCAAACCTCTTCCTAGCCCTTATTCTAAATCTCCATATTCTGAATTTTCACCTATCAAGATACAAGGCACAGCACTGGCAAAATGCTATGAAGCAGCAAGTCAAGCCTGGAGCACAAGTGCACACACACAGAATATATACTGCAGCAAAATGCATAAATTATTTTAAATCCAACTGAGAGTGATACACTTTAAAAACATGAAGAAGATCACTGTAATAGACTCTTTCTGATAATGGTAATAGCCTTAATTGCTTAGTGCCTTCTTGCTTCTTTCTGTGCTATTGCTTACATACAGATTCTTTGGCAGTGTAGCTACTGTATTAATGAACAATAAAATTAACTCCCTGAATTAAACAATATTAGCAGTTTTGCTTCTATATCTGAACTTTCTTCAGACTGGACTCCTGCAGTGCAGATTATCAATAAACCGATTTTTCATGTTTGCATCTGTTCCACCAATCTGTCATAGATCACTCAACCTTCTCCTTTCTGCTTTCAAAGCTTCTCCAAGATTGCATCTGGAACTTAGACAGTAAGCAATACAGTAAGAAAATTTCCACCCATGTGTCCCTACTGTTTCCAGGCCACTGTTCCCTGCCACCACTTCTGTGCAGATGGAAAAAAAAATAACAGTAATATTTACTGCTAACAACACAAGACTGCAAAATGTAACACTGTCCTGGGTTGTGGTGTAGAACGTGCACGGAGTATTCTACCACCATCTTCATGAACTGTTGAAACCAATTGCTGAAGTAGCATTCTTCCAGACTCTCCCCTCCCTCTTTCTGTTAGGGTGTCTTTTGTTAAGGTGTCCTCTGCTAATGGGTCTTTTGATAACGTGTTTTCTGTTAATGGCCTGCTGATGACTTACAGATAACTCCCACCAGGAGTTATCTCCCGTTAATGGGCCATCAAGGACCCCCCTGTATGACTCATTATCCCATTGTGAGATGCTCCACCCAGGGGGAGGAGCCAAGCATTCTCACCTGCATATAATCTGGGATCTGGGACAATACGGGGTACCTTACCCACTGGATCTACAGAGGATCAGAGCTACCAGACCTTTCTACGGGATTGCTGCTTCCATCATCTTGCTCAGGTTGTATTCTGACTCTGTCAGGGGTCTTTTGTATTATTGCATTTATTTTATTTCTTTTTTTTCTTTTTCTATTAAATTGTATTTCTGACTTGGAGCCTCTCACTAGTTTTGCTTTCAAACCATCACATATTTGGCGCCCAACGTGGGGCAAGAGGCACTGAGGAAAGTCAGAATTACAATTTCATATTGAGGCAGGCACCTGTTTGCCATGATGCTCAGCATGCTCACATGTGTCTTGTACCTATCTCTCTATATTTTTCCGCACCTGGGGTACTATCTGCCGGTCTTAATGCTCCTGCGTAGACCAGGGTATGGTACTAAAATTGCTTTATTGCTCTATTATGTCCATGGCTTGATAAACTCCAAGGCAATGAACATCATTCAGAACATATACCCAGCTTTGTACTCCTGTTCTGGTCCAGGATGCTACATCCAGGGCCTCAATAATCTCACCCAGCCCCTGTGGGGAGGGGTAAAGAATGATTTTTTCAAGCTTTTCAGGCATGACACAGCAGTTTTTGTAAATATTGAGTACCCTCTGGATGCCAAGGACAGCATGGGGTTATTGTTAGTCCTGCTCGGTCTCCTCTGCACAGCCCACACAATGCTCAGAATCAAAACACTACATGGTGTGATACAGCATCTTAAGGAAGAGGTAGAGGGAATGAAAAGCAAAGCAACAGCAGTAACATCTACACGGACTGCCACAAAGAAGAAGAGAGCCAAAGGCAAGGCAACAGTGTCCACATCTACACAGACCATCACAGAAGGAAAAGAAGCCAAAAGTGAGGCAACAGTGTCCACATCTACACAGACCATCACAGAAGGAAAAGAAGCCAAAAGTGAGGCAACAGTGTCCACATCTACACAGACCATCACAGAAGGAAAAGAAGCCAAAAGTGAGGCAACAGTGTCCACATCTACACAGACCATCACAGAAGGAAAAGAAGCCAAAAGTGAGGCAACAGTGTCCACATCTACACAGACCATCACAGAAGGAAAAGAAGCCAAAAGTGAGGCAACAGTGTCCACATCTACACAGACCATCACAGAAGGAAAAGAAGCCAAAAGTGAGGCAACAGTGTCCACATCTACACAGACCATCACAGAAGGAAAAGAAGCCAAAAGTGAGGCAACAGTGTCCACATCTACACAGACCATCACAGAAGGAAAAGAAGCCAAAAGTGAGGCAACAGTGTCCACATCTACACAGACCATCACAGAAGGAAAAGAAGCCAAAAGTGAGGCAACAGTGTCCACATCTACACAGACCATCACAGAAGGAAAAGAAGCCAAAAGTGAGGCAACAGTGTCCACATCTACACAGACCATCACAGAAGGAAAAGAAGCCAAAAGTGAGGCAACAGTGTCCACATCTACACAGACCATCACAGAAGGAAAAGAAGCCAAAAGTGAGGCAACAGTGTCCACATCTACACAGACCATCACAGAAGGAAAAGAAGCCAAAAGTGAGGCAACAGTGTCCACATCTACACAGACCATCACAGAAGGAAAAGAAGCCAAAAGTGAGGCAACAGTGTCCACATCTACACAGACCATCACAGAAGGAAAAGAAGCCAAAAGTGAGGCAACAGTGTCCACATCTACACAGACCATCACAGAAGGAAAAGAAGCCAAAAGTGAGGCAACAGTGTCCACATCTACACAGACCATCACAGAAGGAAAAGAAGCCAAAAGTGAGGCAACAGTGTCCACATCTACACAGACCATCACAGAAGGAAAAGAAGCCAAAAGTGAGGCAACAGTGTCCACATCTACACAGACCATCACAGAAGGAAAAGAAGCCAAAAGTGAGGCAACAGTGTCCACATCTACACAGACCATCACAGAAGGAAAAGAAGCCAAAAGTGAGGCAACAGTGTCCACATCTATGCAGTCTGTCACAGAGGAGAAAGGAACCAAAGGTGCTGTCACCATCTCCACACAAACCGTCACTGAACTGGAACAGCCTAAACCAGTAGCAGTTGCCACCACTCAGAAGAAGAAAGTAAAGAGCAAATCAGTCCGCACAGTGACTGACGAGGATGCAGCAGGACCTTCGCACCCAGTAGAAGAGACAGAGACAGAGATCATCACCCGCTCTCTATCTCTGGGTGAGCTGCGTGACCTGCGAAGGGAATTCACCCGCCAGACCAACGAGTCCATCCTGACCTGGCTGCTCCGCATCTGGGACGCTGCAGCCAATGACACCATTCTGGATGGAATTGAGGCCAGACAACTGGGATCGCTGTCCCGGGATGTGGTCATTGACCAGGGAATTGGAAAAACCCAAGAACCTCTCAGTCTCTGGCAGCGACTGCTAACAAGTGTGAAAGACAGATACCTTTGTAAAGAAGACCTCCAAGTACACCAAGGAAAATGGAGCACAATAGAACAAGGTATCCGATGCCTGAGGGAATTGGCCGTGCTGGAGATCATTTTTTCAGAAGACGAGAGATTTCCTAAAAGCCCAGATAACGTCCATTGCACATCACGGATGTGGTTGAGATTTGCACGGCTTGGACCAGAGATGTACTCACGGTACCTGGCAACACTGCAATGGAGGGAAGGTGAGGACAGGGTGGGTGTCCTGACAAATAAACTAAGAATTTACGAAGACACTGTCACTGCACCAATTCGTACCCATGTCTCGTCTGTGGAAACAGGACTGGCTGAGCAAGTCCGGAAGTTGATTGCAGAAGGCCATCAGAAACTGAAAGAAGAACTTAAGGAAGAAATTTACCACGTCTCACCAGAGCCAACAAAAGTCTCTGCCATTAGGAGCAGGCGCTCCCCAGCCAGGGAGAGAAGATACACACCACGAGGTAACCTCTGGTCTTTCCTTCGAGAGCATGGAGAAGACATGAAGAAGTGGGATGGAAAACCCACCTCCTCCTTAGCAGCCCGGGTACGTGAGCTGAAACGAGAAACACCTACCACAAGAAGCCCATCTAGAATCAATGTCGCTCCGGTTTCTCGTGCACAGAACCCCACACGGTACAGGAATGATGATATGACTGATCCTCTTGAAGGGACCTCAGAAACATATTTACAGGGAGAGAACAATGTATGCCATGATCAGGAATAGGGGGGCCCTGCCTCTGGCCAGGTAGAGGAAAGGGACAACCGGATCTACTGGACTGTGTGGATCCGATGGCCTGGCACATCTGACCCACAAAAATATACGGCGTTGGTTGACACTGGGGCCCAATGTACCATGATGCCATCAAGTTATGTAGGAAGAGAAGCCATTTCTATCTCTGGGGTGACAGGAGGGTCCCAGATACTGACTGTATTAGAGGCTGAAGTAAGTTTAACGGGGAATGGGTGGCAAAAACACCCCATCGCAACTGGCCCAGAGGCCCCATGTATCCTCGGCATAGACTATCTCAGGAATGGATATTTCAAAGACCCAAAAGGATATCGTTGGGCTTTCGGGATAGCTGCAGTGGAGAAAGAAAACATCAGACAGTTGAATACTTTGCCTGGTCTCTCAGATGACCCCTCTGCTGTAGGACTGCTGAGAGTCGAAGAACAACAGGTACCAATTGCCACAGCAACAGTACACCGTCGGCAATACCGCACTGACAGAGACTCTGTGATTCCCATACATGAGATGATCCGTAAACTAGAGAGCCAAGGGGTGGTCACTAAAGCTCATTCACCTTTCAACAGCCCTATATGGCCTGTGCGTAAGTCCAGTGGAGAATGGAGACTGACAGTGGATTACCGTGGTCTGAATGAAGTCACGCCACCACTGAGCGCTGCCGTGCCGGACATGTTAGAGCTTCAGTACGAGCTGGAGTCCAAGGCAGCAAAGTGGTATGCAACCATTGATATTGCCAATGCCTTCTTCTCCATTCCTCTGGCAGCAGAGTGCAGACCCCAGTTTGCTTTCACCTGGAGGGGCGTGCAGTACACCTGGAACCGATTGCCCCAGGGGTGGAAACACAGCCCCACCATCTGCCATGGACTGATCCAGGCTGCACTGGAGAAGGGTGAGGCTCCGGAACATCTGCAGTACATCGATGATATCATCGTATGGGGGAACACCCCAGGGGAGGTCTTCGAGAAAGGAGAGAAGATTATCCAGATTCTGCTGAAAGCTGGCTTTGCCATTAAACGAAGTAAGGTTAAGGGACCGGCTCAAGAAATCCAGTTCCTGGGAGTGAAGTGGCAAGATGGACGTCGCCAAATTCCCACAGAGATCATCAACAAGATCACTGCCATGTCTCCACCTACTAACAAAAAGGAAACGCAAGCTTTCCTAGGTGCCATAGGCTTTTGGAGGATGCACATCCCTGAGTATAGCCAGATCGTGAGCCCTCTCTACCTGGTTACCCGCAAGAAGAATGATTTCCACTGGGGCCCTGAACAGCAACAAGCCTTTGTTCAGATCAAGCATGAGATTGCTCATGCAGTAGCCCTTGGCCCAGTCAGGACGGGACCAGACGTGAGAAATGTGCTCTACTCTGCAGCCGGGAGCCATGGACTGTCCTGGAGCCTCTGGCAGAAGGCGCCTGGGGAGACTCGAGGCCGACCATTGGGATTCTGGAGCCGAAGTTACAGAGGCTCCGAAGCCAACTACACTCCCACAGAGAAGGAGATCTTGGCCGCCTACGAAGGAGTTCAAGCAGCCTCAGAAGTGATTGGCACTGAAACACAACTGCTTTTGGCACCTCGACTACCAGTGCTGGGGTGGATGTTCAAGGGAAAGGTTCCCTCCACACATCACGCCACTGACACCACATGGAGCAAATGGATTGCCCTCATCACACAGCGCGCCCGTATTGGAAACCCAAATCGCCCTGGGATTCTGGAAGTTATAACAAACTGGCCGGAAGGTGAGACTTTTGGATTGTCGTCTGAAGAAGAAGAAAAGCAAGTAACACGTGCCGAGGAAGCCCCACCATATAATGAGTTACCGGAGGCTGAAAGACGACATGCTCTCTTCACTGATGGCTCTTGCCGAATTGTAGGCACTAACCGGAAATGGAAAGCTGCAGTATGGAGCCCCACACGACGAGTTGCACAGGCTACCGAGGGACAAGGTGGATCGAGTCAGCTTGCAGAGCTTAAAGCTGTCCAGCTGGCTTTGGATATTGCTGAACGAGAGAAGTGGCCGAGGCTCTATCTCTACACTGACTCATGGATGGTAGCTAATGCTCTGTGGGGATGGCTGACTCGCTGGAAAAAGGCCAACTGGCAACGCAGAGGAAAACCCATCTGGGCCGCTGACATTTGGCAGGACATCGCCGCCCGAGTGGAGAAACTGACCGTAAAAGTTCGACATGTAGATGCACACGTACCCAAGAGCCGGGCTAATGAGGAGCATCGCAACAATGAGCAGGTGGACAAAGCTGCCAAAGTGAAAATATCACAGGTAGATCTAGACTGGCAGCACAAGGGAGAATTGTTTCTAGCTCGTTGGGCCCATGATGCCTCTGGTCATCAGGGAAGAGATGCAACATACCGATGGGCCCGTGACCGAGGGGTGGACCTTACTATGGACAGCATCTCACAGGTCATCCACAACTGTGAGACCTGCGCTGCAATCAAACAGGCCAAGCGAGTGAAGCCTCTGTGGTATGGTGGACGATGGCTGAAGTACAGGTATGGGGAAGCCTGGCAAATTGACTACATCACCCTTCCCCAAACCCGCCAAGGAAAGCGCTACGTGCTGACCATGGTGGAAGCCACCACTGGATGGCTGGAAACGTACCCTGTGCCCCATGCCACTGCCCGGAACACCATTTTGGGCCTTGAAAAACAAGTCCTGTGGAGACACGGCACCCCTGAGAGAATTGAGTCGGACAATGGGACCCATTTCAAGAACGGCCTTATAAACACCTGGGCTAGAGAGCATGGCATTGAATGGATATATCACATTCCTTACCACGCACCAGCTGCCGGGAAAGTTGAACGCTGCAATGGACTACTAAAGACTACCCTGAAGGCACTTGGCGGAGGGACCTTCAAGAACTGGGAAATGAACTTAGCCAAAGCCACCTGGATGGTCAACACCCGAGGGTCTATCAATCGAGCTGGTCCTGCCCAGTCTGAACCCTTACACACGGTGGATGGAGACAAAGTCCCTGTGGTACACATGAAGGGCATTTTAGGCAAGACCGTTTGGATTAATCCCACTTCAGACAAAGGCAGACCCACCCGTGGGATTGTCTTTGCTCAAGGACCTGGATACACTTGGTGGGTAATGCAGAAAGATGGGGAAACCCGTTGTGTGCCACAGGGAGACCTAATTTTAAGTGAGAACAGTGTGTGAGGTTTCATTCTCTATGTATATATGTATATCTCTGTAAGAATGTATTTATTTGGGTATGATGTAGATGGTGATAGAATAAGGGGTGGATTATGTCCTGGGTTGTGGTGTAGAACGTGCACGGAGTATTCTACCACCATCTTCATGAACTGTGGAAACCTATTGCTGAAGCAGCATTCTTCCAGACTCTCCCCTCCCTCTTTCTGTTAGGGTGTCTTTTGTTAAGGTGTCCTCTGCTAATGGGTCTTTTGATAACGTGTTTTCTGTTAATGGCCTGCTGATGACTTACAGATAACTCCCACCAGGAGTTATCTCCCGTTAATGGGCCATCAAGGACCCCCCTGTATGACTCATTATTCCATTGTGAGATGCTCCACCCAGGGGGAGGAGCCAAGCATTCTCACCTGCATATAATCTGGGATCTGGGACAATACGGGGTACCTTACCCACTGGATCTACAGAGGATCAGAGCTACCAGACCTTTCTACGGGATTGCTGCTTCCATCATCTTGCTCAGGTTGTATTCTGACTCTGTCAGGGGTCTTTTGTATTATTGCATTTATTTTATTTCTTTTTTTTCTTTTCCTATTAAATTGTATTTCTGACTTGGAGCCTCTCACTAGTTTTGCTTTCAAACCATCACAAACACCTTTTCCCTTTCAAGTCCTAGAATTGTGGATAGACTTTTACAAGTTGTTTCCAGCAGTAGTGACAGTGCTCAGCTCACGGATAACTAGGGTTGCACTTGATGACCTCACAGGTCTATTCCAACATAAATGAGTCTATGATTCTATGAAAAAGAAGCCCATCTTATGTACTGAAATGTCTCTCTAATAAACTGCCTTTTCATTTTCTAATAGTTGACCATTTGCTTTAGTGATTACATAATACTTTTAAAGTAAAAGTGAGCATAAATATTTTGACATTTTATATATGCAAAGAATTTCCATTGAGAAAACATCATTCTTTTAATTTTAAACAGACAAGGGAAAGCCTCTTCAAGCTGGCACTTTCCCCTTCCAATCTGTTACAAGGCAGCTTCAGAAAACCACACACAGTCTTTTTATAAACACCATCTTGCTGTGCAACTTAAAGTGTCTGTCAGAGCAGCGCTGTTCCCTCCAAGCAAAGTCAAATTTTTTGTTGCCGTTTTATAAATGAGTTAAACTAGTGAACTCTTCTGATAACAGATGACTCGCCTTATACATCACCCTGCAAATTCACACATACATTTCTGAATGAGAGCCGCAACTAAATGTTCTTTTTGCTTGTAACCACCACAGTTCTATGGTTTTATAGATCACCGAACAATCAGAGACTGACAAAAAAAAAAGGGAGTCCCTCTTTGTCTAAATCGTTACTTTGTTTCTCTCCCCTGGCTTTCCATTTCCCTCCCAGCACTACCATCACCATCAGAAACGACATATTCCGCATTACTAAACAGCAAGACCCATAGGGCTTTTCACTTCTAATTTCACGCCACAATAAAATGCAGTGGTTGTTTCACTGGGGGACCTGAAAAGCCTTCCTTTGTGAGGCTGCTCTGACGGTCAGGTTAAGCATCACACGCTGGCAGCAGGCATCTGTGCGTGCCTCTTCACGCAATTATGGCAAAAGGGGGAGGAAAAGGAACAGAAAAATAAAAAAGGATGTTGTCTTGAAAAAAAATAAATTAATCTCCTACTCCGAAGCGTGCGATTTACATTCTGTTGCCTGGCCTAAATAGTTTTAAATATAGACTAACCATTCTAATAATAGTAACTCTACAAATTTTTCGTTGTACTTAGAAGTTATGCTTTAATGGAAACTCTATTGACCTAAAGTAGACTGATGATACAAGTATCTGAGAGAAAGCAAAAAAATCTAAGGACAATAAATTTGGATATTTTTAAATTTTGGAGTAAGCCAGTGAAGATGATCAGCAATAACAAATATGGTGCTCCTACAAGTACTTTTAGAATTGGATTCTATTTATGTAATAGAAATATTGCTTAATTCTATAAAAGTAGAAGCTATAATTCCATTAATCCTAAGTACAACAGGAAGAAAAAGGCAAAAAATTGCAGGAAATTCTGAAAAGTTTTCTACATATATCTTGACTTTTTCAGATATATTCCCACTATACACTGCATGTTTTTCTGCCCCATGTTTAGAAACCCTATTTAAAAATCCTATTTAGAAATATCCCCTATCCTATCCCCTGTTTAGAAATCCTGTACATCCTATTGTATTCATTGAATCTTTTGTGAAGAGACAGTGTGAATCCTCTCACAATAATCTCTTCATGTATCTTAACACAGTCTAATGAAATGTTAAATTACTAAAATCCTTTTAGTTTACATGACAATTCATGAACACTGCTTGGAAATCCTTTAAAGTTTAGATAGTTTCACATATTAGTGGAGGAAAAAAATTAAACAAAGTAATCTAAAATAGCTATTTCATTTCAAATTCTTTTCAAGTTACTTAAAAAATGCTTTCTTTCCTATTATTTTTCAATGCATGCTACACTTCAGCAAGGAAGACTACTACTAAAGCATCCATACTAAATTTCTTTATCTCTAACTGTTATGGGCTTTTAGGTTATGGTTATGTGATGAGCATAAGCAAATCTAAATCCATAATGCCATCATAACAGGGGCAGTCCTGAACTGTCGAAAGCCTACTCCTTTCGATAGCGCTAGAAGAGGCATTCTAGATTAAAAACTGACCAGTTTTTAGGTAAACAAATGTTGCCCTCAGTTTCTCTTGAAAACGCAAGTGTTTGAAATATTGCAATACTGTTCTCACACAGCTTCACAAAAACAATGTATATTTTTAGTAATTATCTTTTGTTTACATTTTTCTGCTTTGGGTGGAGAAATGTGATGGACGGTGATGTTCACCATCCAGGTCAAGAGGTGGCAACCTGTGTAGCCAATCTCTGGCCTTTTGTAAAAATGTATATATGGAGTCAGATTTTTAGAATAAAGGGAGAGAAGCTTTCCCTGGACCTGATGCGTCTGCCTTGTTCCTCGGGTCGTCCCTGCACCTGTCACAAGCAAACTTTTGCATTCAGCCCACACAGTAGTCTCATAAAAATCAGATGTCTGGATTGGGGACTCGGGCAAAAAGGAAAGACAGAGGAGGAGTCTTTAAACACCTCTTTAATTGAGCGCCTGAACTTACAATAGCTTAAGCCAGCCATAAAACCACAGTCTAAAAACCAACTAATATCTGATTTTCCCTCCAAGGCTGAGTAATGAAGGTTAACATTATTGTGTTGAGAGGTAAGCAGGACAAACTGGCAGCTGAGTTAATAAATAAATAGTTCTGATTAAAGTGTCATAGAACATAAACTGTTAAATCAAACTTTGGCCTTGTGCTGGAAGAATCGAGCTGGATACATTTTCCCTGTCAATAGTCTGGGACAGACTACCAGGCATCTCTACTTCCATTTCTACTTCCAAGGCAGAAGGGAAGACACTTTGGCTGTCCAGACTGTCACACACTGAACCACAGGAGCACACTCTGCTTTCAGTGCACATGAACGTTATAGTCCACCTCTGCAGCTCAAACAGGAATCACTACATTTCATTACTGTATAAACGTAAATTGATAATTGGGCAAGCAAAATTCTTACAAAGCTTTTCTTATGTTTGAGATTTAGTTGACATATATCACATACCATTCCTAGAAGTACTCTAAAATTGTGACTCAACAGACATGGGGTTTTTTTTAACTTTAACTTGAAAGCTGTGTATTTTAATTAATTATTCACCAATTTCAAATGTTATTCAAACACACTGATGTTTCCTGTCATGAACTGCAACACATAAAGGCAAAGACTGAGAGTAATACACTTCTAGATATCCTAAAGTGAGCTATCATAGTGGGCAGATGTAAAGATCATTTCATTATCTTTAACACTTGAATTTGATGATCTTTCCAACCTAAATGATTCTATGACTCTTCGAAATGGAATATAATTGTGATAAAGGTGGTGCTGTAGCACAGCAAAAAAATGTTAAGTGGGCATTTGGGATATGTAACGCTTCACCTAGTTTTCCACCATTCATCTTAACAGGACTTTCGAGCAAGTTCTCAAAGGAATCAGAGATTAAGATTATGGAAGCAAGTTGGCATTAAGCCCCCAGACAACAACTGTCTTGAAACCAGCACTATGCTGACAGACGAAATGGACAGCTTGCCTTTTTATGCAAATATATGCTAGGAAAGGCACACTAGTTAATGAACTATTAATTAAAGGCACACTAGTTAATGAACTAGTTAATGAACTTCAGCCAAAGGGTCTGAATCAGAAGTCATAATTCCAGATTAAATCAGCACAGATTGCAGGTGGCCACCAATCTCAGGAACTGACTCTCTCTGATTGCTCAGAGGCATCCTAAATTTCACAGTAAGGCATGTCTAGATAAGAGTACCAGAATGCTCAATGTTGTATAGAAAGCATGTAGTTGTGAGCTGGTCTATAGTTACTGTCATTGTAAACTGCAAAACTTGACAGTTCTAAAAAATCTTTACTTGAGAGCTTTGGAGTTGCAGCAGCTCTAACCGGATGGTATTTTTTACCACACATCTCAAAAAAAAACAGGGTTAGGTTGGGCAGGAGCGATAAGATGGCAGGTTGGAGGAGTCCCTGCAATTAGAAGAAGGAAAACAACAGCACAATGAATGAGGGAAATAGAAAAGGGGATGGGAAGGCAAAAAAACAGTTCTGCAAAGTGTTTCTGTGAAGTCTGTGAAGTCATCTGTAAGGACTACAGTACACCCTTGAGGGTAAATTAATGTGTTAGCAAATACTGTAGCTTTTCTTTCAGTCAGGTTATTACCATGTTTTTTATTTTCAAAACGCTTTATTTTCTCTATAGCTCTTTAAATGCAATCTCTTAGGGATTTTCTTTTATTAGTTAAATTCTCCTTTTGAAATCAGACATCAGGAAAGAAAGTACCGAGGACCGTTGCCCATTCACAGATACCTATATCCAATATAATGGCAACTAGCTTCCAGCTGCTACTCCTGAAAGCCAAGCACTTTTTCTTAGGCATCTCACACCTGCCAGCCCCACATGGATGCCTCCAGAATGCTAAAGAAGCTCCAGTGGAACCAGGTGTTCATGTGTAAACCATATTGTTATATGGCCCTTCGGCAAGATTCAGTCTCAGATATCTAAGCTGCATGAGACAGGGGAGACAGGGACTGAACTTGTCATTAGCTGAAGGAGATCTCATCAATACAGTCAATGACACATGAAGAACCAGTAGATGACATCCAGGTGTTTCCTACAGGGCAGGATAATTATCTCTCTGGAGATTACTAACCTAATCCCTGTTGACAACAGTCTGGATATCTCCATCACATAATAACTATACAGAATTAAAAATTCAGGTGTCTGAATCTCAAATCCTATCAGTGGTCAAAGTATTGTTAATTTGACTGGCATGGTAGAATTGCAGTGTTGAGTAACCACTTCTTATCCAGCAACTGTAATATTCCAGAACATTCCTGAAAACAGAATACTTCTGTAACAATTATTTCAGGCAGACATTAATAACTTTGTAGCTGTATTCTGTTTCTTAGATATAAGAACACTCAGAACAGTAGATAGAAAACTTCTCAGGAAGAGGTTTCTCTACAAGACAAAATATAATCTGTTTCACCACCAGTCACATGATTTTACACGCTACCTGATTCTACTCATATTTATTGCCTCAATCCAACTTGAATTTATAGGATTTTATATTGGTGTAACATTTCAAATATGTTTAGGTCTATATATGGAACCATCAAGACACCAGTTTTTGCTTATTCATGTAAATTGTCCTTGTCTTTTTATTTCTTCCACAGTACTTCTCTGGGCAAATTGCTAGAGGTTAATTTATAAGCACCTTAGGGAAACCATCCTATATTTGCTTGAATAAATGCATCAATTGGTAATGTATAATAATAAAAAAATTCTCTATTTCCACTAACCTCCACAAAGCAGTTAGATAAAAGTTTCCTACCACCATGAAAAGTTGTCACTGCCTAGAAACAAAACTACAAGTACACTGAAAATGTTTACAGAATTACTTGTAACACAAAACAGATATACAGTCTTTATAGTGAATGCCAATTTTTACAAGTCAAATCAGGAAAAAAACTACCTTTTTTAGGGAACAGCTCAAAAAGTTTTGACTAGAGGTTTTAGATACATGAGAATGAAGAATTTGACATCTAAGAATATCTGAATAATGCCTGACTGAAGAAATATAATCCCTCTGATCTGCATTTTACAATTGCCTAATGGAACACTATAAAAGCTTGCATGCATCTGAGAAATGTACTCTCAAGTATCCTAAAATTGCTTACACATTCATATAGAAACAACCTCAGTATCAGAGACCCAATTTTGTGCTTCAATTAAAACATGCAACCTTCATTAAAATTAGTAGAAGTCACCTAGGCAATCAAGGAGACAGATTTTGGCTCAACGTATCTTAAGAATAATTTATGTATTTGGCACAAATTCTGTAACAACATTTAGGCCAAGCCACTTACATAAACAATCTTTCTAGTCATATTCTTACAAAAGGAAAGAGCAGTAACAGCTGTCACAACTCATTGTCCAAATACATGTCTCTTTTTAATTTTAACCTCTTAGATTAATCTATACCTGAATTTTTAAGACACTCCAAATAATGTCTTTTTTAGTTTTCTTCCATGAGTATTATTTTTTCTTTCATATATTAAAAAGTAGCTTAAAGATTCTCTTCTTCTAAATTGTGACCGTTACAGTAGATTTACTTACCTCTTTCATGCATTTTCTTGCTCAGTGTAACTACTGCAGTCCTTTCCAGGTCTGAAGATGACCAACAAAGATGAACAAATACATCAAGGTATTTTCAACATAAGAGTTTTTCCAGCAAGGGAGCATCACTGTAGGCAAAGATGGACTTCATCTGTGTCAGAAAATCTAAACCTCTTGAGCATATCTCAGGCTTTATTTTGGTTACTAAGACACATGATACATACAAAGTCATTCTAATCTGGATGAATCTTACAATACCATAAAACGTGCTCTTAAAGACAGAGCCTACTACAGTTCAGTTGAAGCAGTCGGTGCCAGTAAAAGCTCTTTTATGCCATTGTAATTACATTCCTGTAAGTATTTTGATAGAAGAGTATTGAAAAGCTCTGTATTGCCAAACCAGCTGCTGATAAAATTTTGTATGTCTCCTCTCCTGAACCAGACAACAGCATGACAAAGGTACGGTGTTAAGGCCATTAAAGTATTTTTTAAAGCAGAAGAATTCTTCCAGACAAAAACTATTACAGCTCAGTTTTTGAAAAACGTCACCATATCTCTTCAGGCACAAATCCAATCGAAGGAGTTGAAGAGAAAAAACATACCAGCCTCATCTGTAATGCATTTTAAGCTAATTTATTAGCACTAACTGTTCTCAAGTAACTGACTTGCACTGCAAATACTACAAGCTAAGGCTTTCTTTTAAGAGCTTTACTTTATTTCCTTCATGGATAGTTTTGGCACATTTTGTTCTTTCCCACTGTAATAGTAGAACTAAATTTCATTTACTCTGCAAACTTCTATGTAATATCTCAGAAGAAAAAAAATACTCTGAAGTTCGTTATGTGCCATACTAATAACTCAAACTGCCCCCGTTATTCCCAAGAAGGACAATCAATCATTACATTCCTACCTGAGTGTCCAAAAGCTATTTCCCCCATCAGAGAATTTTACTGTTTTTTTTCTAAATGACAACTACCTTACAGCAAGATTTCTTTAAAAATAATAAGCAGAAATGTAGCTTTAAAAGGATCACTGTGACTAACAGAATACATAGTATACAAGATAGGGACATTTCATGTTTGAAACAGTGTCTTCAAAAATATACAAAAGCAGACACACACTGAACAGTGGCATTTACTTTCCAAGTCTACACAAGGAACACATCATCAGTCCAGAATGCTTACCATCCTCCCCCTATATATAAATATGCTTGAGAGTGTGTATATGCTAAAACTTTTCAATGTTTTCTGTTTAGCTCCACACACACCACCACCATCATCACCACCCCCTCCAAATTATGCTAATGCCTTACAAAAGCTTTATTCAGCTTTATGCAGATCATGCACAGTACAAGACCAGCAGTAGGCTTTACCTTCCAGAGCCTTGCTTCTTGCACAGCCATTCCAACCAAATGCAAACCATGCGACACGAAAACAGAACAATAGTGTTTTCCAACTCATTTAATTCAGTTCGGGAATGAGAGATGGTGTCTTTACAAAGCAATTGGTGAAGGTTAAGTGAAAGGCATACAAAAGTATTAGTCAAGATGAAGTCCAGAAATGGCATTCTCACCCCCAGTTGTTAAGTACTGCAAGGGAGACTCCAGTCCCATTGTCCTTTATAAGGAGAGTGAACAAGCAGTTGGCAGAGATGAGCAGGTGTGGCTCCAATAACAGCATAAACCAGATCAACAGTGGGCACCAGCTCTGCTTCTGTCCTCCCACTCTGTCTGGGTCACCCATTGTGTTTGTTCTTTAGTTCTTCAGTTAAAAAGGTAAACACACTTTTAGGCTGGCAGTGCTGACAAGCCTCCAAGGTGTGAGCTGACCATCTTGCCCACTGCCAAGTCACCATAAAGCACTGGGATGGGTCCAGGAGCTGAGGAAAGGGAAGACTTTCTCTTCACACATCAACTGATACAGAAAACAGTCTTACAGACAGCCAAGCCCAAAACAAACTGTGTCTTGAAAATTTTCTTTTTTTCCTCATCCTTTTATTAAACTGAAAAATAATTTGGTATTTCAAAGTGACTATTCAATAAATTAAATATTAAGCACTAGTGCTTTTTTCTCCTGCATTTAGAAGATATAAACTGCTGCCATAACCCTGAAAGAAAGTATTGCATTCTAAAATAATAAAGCATAATTTGCTCTATTTTTGCTCAAGTTCTCAAATACAGACACGTAAATTTGAGCAATCTGACTGTTAGAAAATGTAATCACAAAGAAGACACTAATGTCACCATGCTGCTTATGACTGGTCCAATGAACAAATTTTCACACAGAAATTAAAATCTGTTCATTAAATCGTTTTTATACTGCTGAATTTGCTACTACTTCAGGCAAAAAGCTTATACACTTTAAGGTTGGACAATAGTGTTTGCAACAATATATTGCATGTATCCCAACTTCTTACTTTATTTTCAAACTGACACATGTATGAAGGAGCAAAGTCAAGCTTTTTATTCTGCTTTCACATGTCCCCTCTAAAAGCAAGAAGTTATGGGAATTGGAGAACTTACCACATTAGAATTCTGGCCTCCATGGTCTGCAGCAAGAGTTTCCAAATTTCAGCCAAGTTCTGAACTGTCCTTGCCTTTTACCACTCTACAGTATCTCACCCTCCATGACAACTACATACTCTTTGCCCTGCATCTTCACAAGAGTTTTGGGTATATACAATGGTTTTCAGAAATTCTCTTAAAAAAAGCTCAAGAGTTTCTCAAGTGCTTCTCAGCAACATGAAGAATCCAGGCTGAAGGAGAGAGAAAAGTATCTCTTATCTTTCCTAAAACTGGTATTTTGGTAGACAGAAAAATATAAATGAACAGATCTTTATCAAAACCTGAAAAGCTTAAAATGGAAGAAATTAAGATATACTACTGGCCAAATAAAAACAATCAAAGGAAGGGCAAGGAATTGCATTCTGAAAACTCTATCATAGGAAATAAAATTTTAAAACTGAAAAAAATAATCACAAGTAGCCAATAAGGCTTAGAATCCAAGTCAACTGACATCAATGATACCTGCATTTACTACTGCAGGCTTTCAGTACAGCTCTAATTGTTTTAATTGAGTCTTGAAAGATAACTCCTGATCATATCATGACACATTATGATAATAGATAGCTGAAAACTGAGACCCTTAATCACAAAAGCTCTTTTTCCCCCATTCGTTTACCATCTTTGTTGTTTGAATGAATTTTTTGTAAATATTTATCCAAGTTTGCATTTTTTCATCAGCTGCTTCTGAAGCAAAAGTTTTACATTGTTCAACTGTCTTTATGCATTTGTTCACTCGAGGTGTGAAACAGCTTGCCCTATAAAGAAAAGTTGCAATTCTGTCCTACCATTTCTTTCCAGTGCAATTAGTTTTACATTTATCAGTGAATGATTAGTAGATCATTTCTTCCACAGATGACATTTTTAGCATAATGTCAAAATACGAAACTTTAAAACTTTTATGCTAAAGTTCAGCAATTTTAAAGCAGTAAAAATTTGCATGCCAATGTTTATATTTTTACTGTAAAAATGTCTATAAAGTGCTGATTTATTAATCTCATGTCCCCGTAGTTCTTGTCTATCCCTTTTAACGAGTACCTAAATTATTGCACAGGATTTAACAGTGAACTTTATCTGCTGAAGCTTCTTAACAATATAGAATACACAAACTTCTACAACAACTTTGCAACTGTACCAGTTTCTAGACCTTTTTACCAGTTTCAAAAATATTGTATTTAATTACTAACATTGTCTGCTAAACTTGATAGTAACCACATTAGCATAACTTCTAGGTGTTGCATTCACACATTTATAATAAAGAACTGTTCACAGAAAATGTGTCCAGCTCAAACTACAGTTCTTAATTGCTAAAGTAGATCCAAATTAGCATTCACAGGCTGCATTTCCCTAACAACAGGCTTTCAAGCTGAAAATAATTTGTAATTCAAAAAGGATTTTGGTCAATAGATTCTGAGCATACAAAACATGTTTGGCACTTAAGAATTCCAAGACCTGTTGAAAACTTTATGAGTTTACATTTTCTTGTTTCCTGTTATTTTTCTCTGAAATATTATAAAGTGGTTGCAAGACTTGTTAAAAGTTGGAATTACTCCCAGACATTCAATTTAGACTAGGTTTATTGACAATATATGATGAAATCTTATTCTATATTTACAACAGTTCCTTACTTTGACCCAAATGGTGTAACGTTATTACAGTTTAATAAACAGGAAAAGATGTTGAGAAAAATAATCTTACATAAATTTGAAACACATCAGCCTCCTCTTCAAAATGCTTGTCTGTACATATGTACAGATTACAAGTATAGCTTCTGCAATATGCTTATTCCAGCAACAGATGCAGAAAAAATTCAGCTTCATACACTGATTAATTATATAGTTAAGCTGTGTCTAGTACTGAATGTGCATAAATTACATGCAATTATATTTTTATGAAGATTTATGGTACATAGCAAGCAATGAGATTTTTAAAAGCTTAACAGGACTTTCCTATTACAAAAATAGAAAAGCACATACACAATAGTTCATATTTTTCCATGTTTGGCTGTCTTTGAAAGTCTGAAATATGTAGAGATGATATGATAGAAGCAATATGTGGTATTAGTACTTCTGCACTGCACCACACTTCTATTAAAGTGCTGAAGAAACTCCTGAAATAGTTCTCAAAGAATTTAAAATGTGATTTCCCCTATGAAGTCTGTTTATGACTTGGGCAATAGATAACTTCTCTTGATTTGCATGGAAGAAGAAGACTGAAACAACAGAACTGTCAAGTTACTGTGACAGAAGAGATGCCCACCAGTCTGGCCTTCACCTTAAGTCCTCTCTCCCTCCCTCTTTCCCCTCAAGCCTGCCCCTCTAGCTTGATGCCCTCACCCAACATTCCTGCACACCCATCAAGTTTCTCCAGCTGTATCTGGCTGGTTGGAAGTGCTTGGTAACAAGATTTATGGGATGAAGGGAATCTGACATTACATGGCAATAGAATTATGCTGCAAGAAAAAAATGTATGCCTGGATACAGACCTGCCTGTGTGTGTCTATAAAGAGACTGTATTCTCAGGGAAGAGAGCTGACTCCACATGGGGTACAATTCTCCAGAAGACTCTGCTGTTCTGTGCCAGCCCCAGACAAAATATTTTTCTCTAAAGGGTAGAAGTGCTTTGAATAATTTCCCAAACACATTGAAACAGATTCAAGTATTATCTCAGTCATGAAAACAAATTACTGCAATGTCCTGGTCTGGGATTTAGGACACAGCAAAAATTTCTCCCTGAAAGCTCAAAGGTGTCACTTTGTCACAGCTACAGCGCTTTTTGCGCATCACAAGGCATAACGTGAGTTTCATCTGTATTTTTATTTTGCATTTGTCATATTGCATATTTTTGTTAGGCAGGCAAACTGCTGTTGTGTTAATTCTGTTAAGTGAAAAAACATGGAAAATCATGTAAAGAAGTTAAGTCAATTTTAGTAAAAATACTCCGAGACTGAAACAACAATATATTAACTTCACTTCTTATTTTCTGAGTCATACAATATGTTTTGCATATTGTCATAATTTTAGGAGACATGCCATCTAGGAAAAGGCAAGATCCAAGATCAAAGACTTGGCAGACAACTCTGTAGATTATTTCATTATGTAACCACCCTTCTATGCTAACTCCAAAAGCAAAAGAGCGCTACAGATGATTTCTGATGGCAATTCTTTCCTCATCGTAATTTTAAGACACATTAGAACAATTAACAGCTTAAATAATATCCAACCAGGCCAGACCTGTTTTGATTTTAAAGACAAATAGAAGTAACATCATTATGGGCTTATCCAAATGTTTCCTTCATCCCCTCACCTTGCATGTTCAAAAAAGTTAGCTATGATTGTTTCCCACACTCAGCTGACATACAGGACACTTCAGTATTAAATTATTCAATCTGTACTCTAAATCAGATTTGTCTCACACTCATTCTGTAGTTCCTCAGTCTCTTACAGCTGATTTAAATATGAAAATGAAAACCAGCTTTTTACTGAAGCTAAAAAAATACAGAAGAGCAACATAAAATAGAAGTTTTAGTTTCACAGGGAAGAGAAGTAAAGCATTTGAGTTCCTATGAACCAGATTACTGTATCTTTTACATTCTGGATCACATTATAGGAAATAAACACTATATTTTCAAAACATTTCACATCTCCATCATCAGCTTCAACCACTGTAACTAAAAAGATGGAGATGATTTACACAGCAGCATGTGACTGCTTCAGTCAGGACAACAAGAACTTACATAGAGCTGCAAGCAGGAAAAATGCTATGTAGGCCACCAATCTACCAGTCATTTTCTAGCTCCATTATGCGAACTGTTATCAAAAGACATTACAGTCATAAACTGCAAGAAGTTCACTGTCTATTGTTAGCCATGTAGGAGTTTACTACAATCAACACAGTAAACGTTCATGACAGACCAGTATCTATTTTAAGTTGAAATTAACTTATCAAGTGTTGTGAAGAGGACATTAATTTAAAATAATCTACTAGAGAAGTTGATGACATGTAAGAAGAATCAAGTTCTTTATCTCTCTAGCTGAGTGCTGGAAACAGAAAAACAAAACTATGGCAGATTTTTTTCACTCCTATCAGTTCATCACGGTGTCAGTTATCATCCAAAAGAAGGGAAAAAACTCAGAATTAATCCAAAATCCAAATCTAGACAAATGGAACATATCTTACACATTGAATATTCCATAAATATGCTAGTAAAGCTTCCACTTTGGGAAAGCCATTTACACTACTATAGTGTAATCCTTTTCCTACTTACCACAATAAAATGTAAACACAGATATAATTAGAAGATGCTGTGAAAAAGGTTCATAGTTTTCTTGGTAGAGAGAATAATGAGTCCTTTTCAGTGTTGTGTTATTTGCTACTCTTTCTTTCTTACTTGTACTAGACCAGATGCCATGAAAAATGATCATATAATTCAGTGGCATTATCCAAGGAGACACTAGTGACCAGCACCCTACATGCTTGCATGTGTAGCCTTTACTATCTTATTACCTGGGAAAAAACAAGAAGCAATATAAAACTAGGACTAACATTTGACAAGAAATTAAGCCTCCCTTCCACCAGAGTTGCCCTTGGCTGCTATTCTGTTAATGTGTTATGTACTCATATTTCTTTCTTTCCTGTCCCTCATTGCTGATTTACATAAATTCATGCCAGACTTGAGCTGCTGCAGACTCCTAACAAAAACACTAACCAGTATAAGCTTCCTATGTTCACTGAAATATTTCATTCTACAAAGACTACAAAACAGGATACCAGTATTAATTTAACTTCAAACATCATCAAAGCTTTCTCCTCGTGACAAATTTCAATTCTTAGATAAATCCAAGTATGTGATGTCAACTGTATGTAATAGAATTATTTTTCAGTACAACAGCAGACCTAGTGATATCTATATATTTCCAATAAAGTCCATGGGAAGTATGTATTATTCCATTTTAGAGATCCAGGGAAGTTATAGAATACAGAGAGCACAGAACTTCCCAAGACAACTTAAAGTTTATCAGCAATAAGAACGTGCATTTCTCAATGGCAGGTAAATCTAAAGAACCTTACTCCTACCTGGGTTACAGTCACCTATAAGCAACTCCCCATTCGAAATCATTTTCTATATCTGGGTGACAGCACAGATATCACCAAGCCTAAAGTACTATTCAGATTTTGCTGCGGTGATCCCCATATCCCACCTCTGTCTTCTGTTTTGCTGTCTGCAGAACAGAATACTGCACCCTGAGATTTCCTCAGGCAGGTGGGTCTTTTGACTTTTCCCAGTCAAAATTAGGCTGCTTATCAAAAACTGTAAATTTGTCTGGATTAACTTCTTTTGACTGAAACAGGTTAGGATGTGCTCACTGGAGCAGCAGAGTGGAGAAGCAGTAATCATGGCGACATGCAGAGGGGGAAGAAATGATAAACACCTGGGGGAGAATAACCTCTTCAGTGGTACTGTAGAAATCCCAGGAAGCATAGTGTACTAACAAGAATCTGTAGCCCAGCTTGAAGGAAAGGTATGTGTTGTGCTAGGAGGATTTACCTGGTTAGCACTGCGCTAACCTGAACTCTGAACAATTGCTAAGTGAATGCTCACTGTGAGAAAGGCCAGCCAACTGAACAAGAAGAGTGCTAAGAGCACAGGCTGAAGGGCAATTACAAGTTTCAAAGGAGAGAAGTGATTGATTTACTTCTCATCCCTGGACTTGAGGCAGCCTCTCACAACAAGTAAGTGAATGTAAATCAAAGAAACAAGGACACCATTTAGCAGGGTAGTTAGTGTGCAAATTAATACTACATAACTCTATGTAATAACAATATGGTCATATCACAACTCAGTCTACAGTAATTTATATATTTTTCTGCATTCCTCTTACAACTGTGAATTCCAAAAGTGCAAGCGGTGTCCCCTTGTGAATAAAGTCACCAGCAAATATAAAGTGACCAAATAACTATCAGTCCTACTTGCAATACTCCTTAGTGATGTAGGCTGCTAAATACTAAATTATACCTTCTTGCAGCTCAAAAAACAGCCTGTGCAAATCTAAAATTAGCAGATCCCCCTCCTCCAAGGTGTTTTATCCATTCCTTTAAAGTATTCACATCAATCTGAATATGAATTAAATGTGGCTCCTCTTCTTTGTCCTCTTTTAAACAAAATCTGCATTTCAAAGGCAATAGACATTTTTATGTTGGATAATGAAGAATCTGCCTACTCTTCCTTTTGTGCTTCATGTTTCATATCTTCTCTTTTCAATTTTTCATCTTAAATCCCTTAATTTGGCTGGTAAGAAATGCATTGTCCAAACAGGCAGGTATTATAAACAATCAGAGGATCTGTTTTCTAATTTGTATAGTAATTGAAGATGACACCTATAGCTATATCATGGAATAGTTAAAGCTGGAAATGACCTCCAGAGAGCATCTAGTCCAAGTCCCTCTGCTCAAAGCAGGGTCCACTAAAGCAAGTTGTTCAATATAGAAAGGAGTGTTGCTGTTATATATGCTTTTACACTACAGAGCAGGCTCATTCTTCGTTTATATTAGAATCTTATATAGCTACAGGCACAAAAGCTCCATAAGAAATAATTCCCTTTTTTCCCATGTAAAAAAAATTATTCCACAAAAGACTACAGCACTACAAATAAAAAAGGTAACTACAATTACAGATATGCTCAGTCTTCATGGAGTGTCTGTTTCATCATAGAACAGAAGCACCAGAACAAAAGTAACACTAGAGATAAATTAAATTATACTATCATAAAAAGCCACCAAACTGCTGTGTTTTAAGGGCTGGCCAAGGCCATGATGTGGGAATGCTTCAGTGTGGGTATGCCTGGAACAGGCACTACTTGAGGATGCACTTTTAATGAATTAGCTCCTGGACAAAAAGATAAATAAAGAAACATCCAGCATTTAGTAATTTTTGTTTCTTGCAATTCTGCCTAACTAGATGTATCAGTCACTAACAGATACTTAACCTATTTTATAAATACCAACGAGAAGTCTAATGTCATCCTTGTATTTCAGACAGACATAATTTTTCAGCAAGATAGAGTTTATACATGTACAGACATCTTATCTAGACATTCTTGCCAATAGCACTCTATAGGTTCTAGGCTACACCAGAGGCTGTAATCCTCTGTAAGTATTTCTGCATCAACAAGGAAAAGCAAATCATGAAGTTATAAGAACTACTCCAAGTAGAGCACCACTGTTTAGCTTCAGAATTACACTACCTGCAAAGATGGTACTGCAAGTTCAATGAACTTCAGTGCCGTTACCACACTGACACTTTTACACTGACTTCCCTGAGGACTGAATTTTTACCTGATAAACACGGTAGAGAAAGCATGTACAAGTATCTCTAAATCAGAGCCCAAGTGGAGAAACCTATGATGGATAATCATCCATCCACAATCATCCACAAATTTAACAAATTTCTAGCTTTTCACTGCAACCTCTCACTGCACACTCTCTTTTTAAAAAAGTTTTCTCTCAGAATATCCTGATGGTTGTCATTATTTTGGAAGCCTGGTTACACTCAAGAGCCAATATGGCCATTTTGAACATATGCTTGACTTGTCATGCTTTATAAAAACATATACTGTAAACCAAAAATGAAAATCAGATGACTCGCCAACTGGATTGCAAGTAAAAAAATAAGAGTTTTAAAATATTGTGTTATGTTAAAGAAACAAGCAGACAAAAAACTCACAGGAACTAATGTATTTACCAAGATGAGTAGTTCATTTTACTCATTTCAGAAACTCAAAGAGAGGCAGAAGTCCCAAACAAATTTCAACAACTGCATAAAGCCACAATTTTCTCAGTGTTCCATTGGCTATCCACCCCCCCAGTATAAAAGCAACATTTTGTGAAGCAGCAAAAAAAAAGATACAGAGAGAAAAACTTAAATCTGCACTTAGAACCAATGGAAACTCAAAGTTTTCAAACAAAAATTCTTTCTTTCTGGGAAGAAAAGGATGTTTCCACTTATCTAATTAAATTAAATACTGGACTCAGGGAAAGGTAGTTAATTTTTTTCAGGGAAGTGATACTACAGGATGGAAGCTGAGAGATAAGTTGAGATAATGCGTAGGACATCTGCAAGTAGAAAATGCCAAATGTTTGTGCTTCTTTTCTTCCTTTTCACAGCAGCTCTAATGATCAAAGGCCCATGCTTGTAAATGCTAGCAAAGTCATGACAAAGGTTAAGACTAATCCACATACTTGAAGAATCAAAAGATTCTCCAAACATACAGCCCTTTAGAATTAGAATTTAAGCAAGTGGAAATTAGAAAGCAGGAGAGATTAGCATCTTTGAGAATTGTGCATTTCTACTTAGGTAGATGCTTGTTCACATAAATAACATAGCAGAAATACAAGGGAAAATGTTCTCTCTCCCAGACACTAATTTCAACTTTATGTTATTTTTTAAAAGCTCAGACATGGGACAAGATGACCAGACTTGAAATACGAATTCTATATAAAACCTGATATTTATTAAAAACATCCATGATAAACCAGTCCCAGGGAATGAATGTGTGTATTATCCCAACTGTAGTCTGCAACTTCCAAATAGAAAAATTGCAAGTTTGAGGCCCACTTGCAAAATCTTCAATTTGAAGGATGTAATTGCTGGAGGAAGACTTTGTATGACTGCAGTTTCTTGAGTTTCACCAAACTTTTACTTGGATACAAAGTAGGGAAATACCCAGGAAATTGCTCTGCTGGATTTTTTTGCTGAGAGCTGTGACCAAGTAAAGGCCTCTGGATTCAGGTCTCAAGAAAAGCCTCATGGGCCAGGTAACTGAATGTCACTGCCAATATCAATCCACTTGCTTCAGTGAGAATAAAAAAAATATTTTCAAATAAATACATAAGTACATATATACCGCACTGACAACCTGCATCCTGCATCACAAATCTCAGGCATTAAATGGACAAGTTCAGACAACAGAAACTTGTGAAAAAAGCAGGGAAAGTTTCACTACTTTCACTAAAAGTCAGTAACTATGGTACCAAAACAGATTCAGATAATTAGCATCTTGAAAACATACCATGTTATGATATGTTTTCCTTATCATAACATTATCAGATCTAGAAATATCTGAAAATTCTAATATGCCACATAAAGGCTGACTAAGGGGGTCAGGCTGCTTTATCTACACTTGGACTGAAATTCTCATTTGTTTCACAATTTTCTTTCCGATTTCCGACACATTTTTATGATTTCTATGTCTATAAATCAAGTATCATTAATGCATTTGCCACATACTCTGCAGATAGAATATAATAGGATATTAGTTTAAAAAAACAACCTTTTTTGGGAGATCCAATTGCATGTCCTGATGTTCTCTACTGGAGGGCCCAAGCAAAAAAAAAGAACCTGTTAAAATTCTCATCCTTTCATAGAAATGAAAAGAATAAATCCACTGAAGGTTGCCTCTTAATGTGTTTTTCCTTAAATTAGTGTTAGGGAATGCTGGAAGGGAGCAGTGTTGTGTCCCCCTCACCCCTTGTTTTTCTTTGTAGGAGCATGCTATTGTACAATAAAAATGTCTTTTCAGTAATTTGTCATCTGCTTTGAAATCATTCCTTTCAATATAACCTTTTGTTAAGACCAGGCAACAGAACACATCTCCTTCTGCAGAAAGGCACAAATTAAATTTCTAGTACACAATGGGTGGATGAGTTCTACTGACAAATTTTATTTCATGAGCATTAACATAGTTCAAAGATGAAGATATCTGACACACTTATATCATACCTTATATAAAAGTTTGAGTTAATACAAATTATCACATTTGTATTCCCAAGCTTAAATTCAGTACCATAAGCTCCTCCTGAAACTGGTATAATTTGACAAATGTTGAACTTCATACTTCCATGAAATTATTTCTGCTTACTCACATTGTGTATACATATGTATTGAAGAGGAGAAAGGAAATAAGAGTGTATTTTGACTTAGAACCTAAAATCCTGTCTTCTTTTCACCTACTGCAATGTTCCCTGTGAAGTGACAGTGCTATCATAACCCTTATTTCCAAACAATTTTGTATTATTGGAAGTCCTACATAAACAGATACTGCAAGCTTGGACTTTTATGACTGCCCTACCACCCATATTTTACTAAGTCTAAAGGAAGTTTACAAACCTACAGAAAAATGTCCTTCTGCTTTTAGTGGTCAGATATTTCAACTACTTCTCATGTCCCAATGTGCAAGAGACCATGCTGCCAATGCCTACACTTGTGCATATAAATCTCTAATCTGTCAATCCAGTTGCCTGTGAATAGTCTATTTAGGTTGGGTTTAAAGCAGTGGGAAGTCGACCTACACGAGAGAGTTCCCTTGTAAAATGACCGGAGGTCAGTGTTATTATCTCTGTAGGCTACCAATGGTGCATTTGTTCCACCCTGTGTATGAGTCATTCATTTATAATAAGCTCCACTGAGCTTTGAAAGTGCTGGGAGGGATGAGTACAGAAGCTTATCTTCTGTCAATTGGCTGAAGCTAAGACGACTCCAAAAAGAGATGTCCTCAGTATTTAACTGCTCAACTAGAAGATGATTTAACTTTGTTATAAATAAATTACAGACCTTACACCCAAATCCCAGTAGAAGTATGCTGTAATCCCGCTTTCTATTCAGACTGCCACTTAGCCATATAGTTCCCTCACTTTTGAAGTTCTCATTGTTTATAAATACCTGCTGAAGATTTGTATTGTCAATAGCAACTTCCCATTAAAAGCAAAAATAGTTACAAAAACCAGTTTAAGCAATTAAAATACAACTACATTATCCAGATGTAATTCTAGATCCAATAATTTATCTTTCAAACACAGAATTTAAATAATGCAAACAAAACAAGCTCAGTATTCAACTGAAAGTAAGTTACATACAGATTTAGGTTCAAATTTTCCAGATGCAAAACCTCCATATGGTTTCAACACAGCAGAACATTTCTCTTTTATAGGTTTCTTGAGGGAGTGAGAGAGGAAGGTGAAAGGAAAACACAATAAAACAAAACCATTTCAGCATTCCTGCAATCACTGACATTTGTAAATGGCTGTGAGATTCATGCAAAAAACAATTCTCCTTCTCAACATAATTATAAAACATATTTACACATAGCTATTTATATATTTTAATACAGAAGTGTCATTTAAATATTTCATACACTCTTCTTATGAGGCACTCTTGTTTGTCTTGGAATGCCTTCCACAGTTTAGCTGCTGATGTTTTTTCCTAACTTATTCCATCTCTCTGAGGTCTCTCCTTAAAAGCCTACCTACCTGTTATCTTTATAAGATGTGGCATTTTAGATGGTGGAATATAGAACCAAGGAGAAGTTAGTTAAAGCTTTCTTAATACAAGAGACAAAGGTGTCAAGACACATAAATTTCTGTAGCTTTGTCTTGAAAAGATACAAAGCAATACAACTTGTCAGCTTGACAATTCTTCCAGTCTTTGTTTACTGTTCTTGCAACATTCACACAAAATGAGATCACCAATCAGACAAGGTCAGAATATCATGCTATCCAAATGCTGGATAAAATATAGCACTGAGCATGCAAAGTGAATGTCATACATCATTACAGAGGAGCTCAGATTACTGTAGGCAACACAGTATCATGCTTCAGTAGTAGTTGGGTTTAATGCAACATCTACCACTTTGACAGATCACCCCGTAATAACTACATACGTAATTCATTTAAATAAAAAAAGTTCTTATTTTCTTTAATAGTATTACAGAGTCATAAAAAAAATGCATAATCATTTTCTGAGTATCCATCTTTTCCATTTTGCAATACATTTCTGAATCTTATTCATGTCCTCTCCTTGTTATGTGATGCCCACTTTCAATTCAAGTACCAAATGTGGAGTCATTTGCAAAGCTGAAACAGTAGAATACAAACAATGGGTGGAAAGGTCAAAATAGGCCTGACATCTTTACAGGCCTGTCTTCTCACTGACAGATTTCCCAAAACACATGGTGCTTCTTGTTAAGCAAGTGTCACCAGTTTCTTTATTGTCTTCTTCCAAGGTGTTAAACAGCTCTGTACTGTTTGATAACCTGTCATCACCCAACAAATGTTAGCAATAAAGGAAAAATGCACTAGCTTTCCATGACAGCATAATAAAGCATCCTCAAGAGATAAAACTAAAATAAAAAAATACAACTACATTGAGGTTTTTCAGCCTTTCCCCAGGAAAAAACCCAAAAACTCAAACTGTAATGCACTTAAAATGTCACCCCAGTCTAACTGATCAATCAAGTGAGTTTCTGTGCAAACATAAAGCACACTTGCCACACACACAACTCTTTGAATTGCACTGACCTACCCAGAAGACTGACAACTGTGGGGGTGAGAAACTTTCCATTTATTACAATATGGCACTCTTTCTTTCTTCAATTCTATGGTGAACAACATTTTTTGTTTGTTTTAATAAGAGCCAGACAATTAAAACCACAACTCATTTTTCTAAGAAGAGGGAGGTGTGGTGGGCAGATGGCAAAAGTGCAAAATGCCTCCACTAGGATCCTGCTGGCAGGGCAGGAATGGTCCATGACATTTATTGGTAAAGATGAAAGTATGTGATCTGCCTACACTACTATGCTGCCTGTTCACTGCTCTTTCACCATCCTGCTTTTTTCAACAGAGTACCATGAATGTCTTTTAACATTTTTATTTAATCTGCCAAAAGCAGAAGTTTAAATAGCCATTAAGTGCACCATACAAGTCACTAACCCTTTTTAAATCAGTATTACATCTGATAATCTTTCTACCATAGAACTAGTAAAAAGGGAGAAGAAAAGCTGAATTCCTAATTAATTCAATTTTCCCCTATTTGTGATTAAAAACATCCATGTATATGAATAGTGTTTGTAAATCTATTTTGCCATTGATATTGTCAGGATAAAAATCTTTAAAGTACTGCCCACAGATACACCCACTTCCCTACAGTAATTACTTTCAAGTGTATTATAAAGTAAAGTTGCATAGTGTTGGAATAATGAGGACAAATAAGTCTTTCCCTGAAGATGATGATCTACTTACTTGACATTTAAAGAATTAAAGTCCTCAATCTGCAATACTTTCAAACACTTATTAAACCTAGAAAACATGAAAATCTGATTACTTCCCCTACACATGGATATTACTTTGAATGAAGTCCATGTTGTGATTTTTTGCACCACTATTAGTATTTAACAAAAAATGTATTTCCACAATAAAGCTACACCAATTTAGTTTTCTTGGTTTCAGTTTATTTAATGGGAGGATAGAAATTAAAATGAAAAAATAAGGCAAGAAAGGTACCAACTAAATATCTTTTTTTAAAAAAACACTCATTTTTTAACTGAAATGTGTTATTTAACTATAGACTAATTTTAAAATATTCAGTTATGAAGCAGAAAGATTTAATTCATCTTTTGAAAAAATAAGCAATTAAAAGGGGCTTACTTTCTGTATCATGGCCCCACCAAAAATACAGGTTACAATTATCACAGGAGTTGCATTTGACACAAAGTGAAACATGACTTTGGATAAGGAAGTTGTAAAGCAGAATAGCTGAACTCTACAGAAACACAATACTTCTGTCATGCAGATACCTTCAACGATAAACAGAAAAGGAAAATAGAACATTGAATAATATATGAGCAGAATAGAGCACCAGTGGAATGATGTTGGAGAGTTTCTCTGAAAAAAACAATGTTTCTTTAAGAAGTACTTGCTGAGCCAACGATCTTCCAAGGTGGCAAAGAGGTTTGGTGGTGTCTTCATTAATTCAAATAGTTACCAATCAGCCCTACTGTCTCAATGCTTCTTCACAGATATAAAACCTAACATTCCAAAAATCTCACCCAAAAAACCTACAATTCCTCCCTTGCTCCTGGCCCTTTAGGAGCTTTAGACCTGCCTCCTGGTGGGTGAATAATGATATCCTGAGGTATCACTCAACAATATGGTCCAGAACCAAACAAAAGTTAACAAGTGTAGCCAGACTGAGCTCAGCCTGCTGGGTCTGACCATAGCTCCCATGAGCATTCCTGCAAGCAAGCTTGGATAGTTCTCCTCCCAATAAACTGCATGGACCAGGCCAGAGATGTGTTTGGTGCTCTGCATTGGGCTCTCAGGCCAAACTGAAAGAACTCCACATTTAGGAAAAGCAACGCATGAGAATCCATGTAATGCTAAAGCCTGATTTAACTGGACAAAAGTTGAAAAAAATTATGAAGTGGTAAGTACTGTTTAACCAATATTTTGTTGCTTACTAGAGTTAACAAGGCGGTCATATTTATGTAAAACAAAATTAAGTTATTTCCCTCCTGAAGGTGTTCAAAGTTTAGTGAGTAATATTGCAGCTAAATGTTTCACATAAACCAAAAAAAAAGAAAATGTTTCATTCCTAATATGAAACCGCTTCAAAATCTGATTCTTCAATTCTAGCTCTGGAAAATTCCTATTATTTCTGGAGGGTGCAGCTCAAATCCCAAGTGCTGTAACTCTGTTTTATTTTTCTGTTCATATCCTGATTTATTGTGGATATAACAATATCACATCTATGAGAAAAATAAACATAGTCAGTTATATTCTTTATTCAAAGTCAGAAGCTGCAAACTCTGACATTTGTTGGAACCCAAGGGTTTTACAACTTAAAGCAACATTAGATATATTTGGGAAAAGATCCGCGTTCAGAACTTGGTCTTCTAGTTCACACTCCAAAAAACCTTTACATATTTAATTACAGCAATCCTTTAATTTCTAAATGCATAAGCTGAAAACACCTACCTGAAACAAAAAACTTATTTGTACACACATACACCAGCATCAAAACAGTACAAGGCTGAATAGTTATCCAGATCTTCTTTCATTTCAGTGTGGCGGACCCTGCTGGCATTCCTGCACGGGCAACTCCTTACATTGAACATTAACCCAAAATACTGCTTCATGTCTTCCGTATGAAATAAATGCATATGTCAACATTCAATACATATGGCTATGAATTTCCCTTTCACTTTACACCCCAAGTAACTGTGTTCACTTGTTTAAAATGAGGATGCAAACCAATTGTAAGTAGACTGCAGGAAGTAGCCTTTAGAACCATTGCAGACTTCAGAAAGTTTATGATATCAGAAAAAAGGTCCAAATATGTTCCTCTCACTATCTCCATATTGGGACTTCTATCTGTACAGTTATGTGCTTCCACTGTGCACTTAAATTCCTCAGGCCATTGAAATAGCTAAAAATATTTGATATGACTGAGATCAGAATGTATGCTTGTAATCCATACAGTAGATGTGAATATTATGGAAGAACTGTCAGAACTATTTACCTTTCTGACCCATTAACCTGAGACTATACCCCAAACTGACTTGAATCAGAACTTTTTAAGGAAACTCAATAAGGAGATCTACTTAGAATTCATAGCACAAAACCCACTCTTTAACACTGCATCCTTTCAGAACCATTTTTGTCAGTTGTGCATAGGCAGTTATTCTAATATGCAGTCAGTACTAAAAGGCAATTTAACTCTTCAGTGTTTGATTAAACATCACAGTTAGTGTTACAAAATATAAACCGCAATTTCTGTTTAAGGACGGATGGCGCTTCTGTGCTCAGACAGCTTTCCAATTCTTTGCAGGCACTCAAAAGTAGAAAACAGTCATAGCTCTCATTCCAGCTTAATGCTTTCCTTACACTTCAATGAATGTGTGGAGAAAAGGGCACTTGCATCCCTGCCTGCCTGCCTCAAAGACAGTTGCCTCCCTCTCAGCACAGTAACTCCATCTACCTAAGCACACTTTTATATCTCCTCCAATATTAGAGTAATGGAGAAACTCCAAGAGAGGTCACTTGAAAAAGCACAATCTTAACTTATAGATGTGTATAAAGCTTGTTGAAAGTCAGTATTCCCTACTTCAGTGGATTTTGAAAAATGCTCTGGGTCTAGTCAAGCAAAACTCTTTTTAAAGTCACGGTTAAAATACAGACATATGTCCCTTTCCAGTGGCTCGAATGTATTTCATTACTACATTAAAGGTCAATGCAAGTACATTTTGTCTTTGTCACTTAACTAGAGCTGTATTTGACCTAACTCTGCAATTGTCTCCCATAAAAGGAGAAAAGGACCATACATTTAAACAGATTATATCAGCCTGTTTTGCACTACAAATTAATTAGGTTAATGAAATGTAACGTATTAAGATAAAATTAAGATTCTCATTTCAACTGCAAATTTAAAAATTTTGTACAGATTCTCTGACTTATTTGAGCTATTAAAATTTCCTAATAGTAATTCAGGCAGCTGAGCTTTGGGAACTAAGATTGTATTTGGGAAATGAAAATCTCAAATACACTTTCATGTCACATATTTCCCTCTACATATAGCATGCAAAGTTATTGAAAGATGAGAAAAAAATATGTACAAGCCTCGAGCAAACTGAGTGGTAAGAGGCCTGCTAAAACTGAAGATTTAGAAAGATAAATCTGTTGCTTGTTTTCAAGAAGATTTACTGCTAATTCTCCTTAGTATCAGCAGTAGCATCTGTCTTTACTGTCTGACCAGTGTTGCTCCAATGATAATCATCTTTCTGCTAGATGTTAATCAACTGCTTTTAAGACGACAAAAATTTACAGTTGATTAGACTGCATAGCTGCATTGGTATTTCAAAAGTTTCTAGGAAGGGCTTATTTTTGTGCTCAAATACCTCTAAATAAAGGATTCTGCAGTCTGAATATCCTTGGATTTTGAAGAGTGTTCATTGAAGCAGAAAAAGCTAAGTTAAAGAAGCATTTAGTGCTTCAGCATGCCAGTTTCAATAATATCTGTTGTGTTTATATGTGAGCACCTCCATGCACACATTTCTCCCTTTAGCTGCAGTGTATGTCTCTATATACCACAGCGTATGCAGATTTAAAGTCTAAAGCCTTTTCTGAGAACAGAGTTGATACTGCTAAGCTATTACTCTCAAAGCCAGTGTTGGCACAATTCAGTCATTAATGACAATTTCATGTCCTTTCTCTGTGAAAGAGAGTTACTTAATCCTCAGCTGGTTATGCTCAGCATTGGCTCAGTTTGCTCAGTATTCAGTTCAAATTTCAAACAGCACAGTGATCAGACTTGATTACCTCCTTAAAACAGATACAACTGGCCAAAAGAGCAAGCTCCAAAAGAACCAAACTTTTCTGTAAACCCATGCTGAAGATCAATGAGAACTTCGCCAGAATTCTGCATTAACAAAAACCTGGGCTACAGGGACATAAAACAAATCTGATCCTTTCCTCCCTATTCCTCATAAGGGCTGTGGCAGTTGTGATAATCTTTTAACAAGGGAAAAAAGAAAGTAACTTGATTCTAACCATTTTTGCTAGAGACAGAAAGTTAACAGCAGCATCATTAAGAGTGAAGGCCAAGCAAAACACCTTCCATAGTCCTGAGGTCTGTTGTTCCAAGGCAAAAAAAATTAAGGTGAACAAAACAGTAAGCAGCAAGAGTTGAGAAGCCAATACCAGTGTTCTGAAAAGGACATATCCTTTAGGTTGCACAGTATCACACAAAAATAAATAACAGGGCTTAAGTAAGGGGTATTTTTTTCTAGCAGTAGGTTTATTCCATACCTACAGGTTTACTTATCTATTTACTTATCTATTGAGAATCTAGCTGATAACAGAAGTATTAGACTGGAAGGATGACTGATGTGATCCAATATAGGAACTGTAAAGAATATGAACTTACCTCATGTTCACTTATTTCATGTTCTAACACAACTCTTTTTTCAATACCCCAATAAATAAAACTTGATATTTACAAATACAGAGCAATACATCAGAGTATTACAGAGTACTGCAAATATTGTTTGAATTTCAATTGTTTATTTGCCAGCTCCCAAGGCCCTTAGGAACAAAGGGATTCCTGTAATCACAACACACTTATACACTAATGCTTTTGTAAAAACATAAACACTGAATCACAAAGCTCTTTCTTCTATTTCCCCAAACACAAATATCCAGAAACTTCAGTCACTCTATTCATTAGCTAGTACAGCTTTAATCATCTAACCACTATGGTTCGTTCAGCACCCTCTACCTTTTTATAGATGAATATTAAAAAAAAAAAAAAACTAATAATCCATAAGAATGCAAACAAGTATCACATGTCTTATTTCTTATATGCTCATGAGTTTTTAATCTATTTAGCAGAACAATAATCTGATCAAGTCTTATGAATTCCATTTCTATTAAATGATTTTACCTTGGCTTTTACTAGGTGAAGGAAAAACAATCTGTCTAGCAGATCAAGAAAGAAAATTTTATTCATTCATTCCATCTTTTCAGACAAAAAACCAAAACATTCATTATCTCACCCTTTTATGGGTGTACCACTATTCCTGCTAAACCTCACAAAGCTATCCCTATCCTGCTCTAGCTTTGTGTAAATAACAGTGGCTCAACACACTTTCCAGCAGAGATGTGAGTTTCCTGGCTAAGAAATCTGGAATGTTTCAGCTACTTCAGGCTAATGATCTCTCAAATGCACACTAATATGTTTGATAGAAATCTCTCAGCATGTGTGCACAGAATGCTTAACATAAGAATAACACTACTGTGGGCAGGGCAAATCGCTGACACCATTTCAGACTGAGTTAGATGCTGGAGGCACAAATTAAAACAGTGAGCTTTCATTTCAGTGGGCTTTGACAGATGGAAGACTGCATCAAATCTCTAATTGTTTAAACCATTAACTCATCTTTCCACCTGCATTATCTCTGGAAAGAGCTCAGCTGGAAGCCTGAAACAATTGCTCGAATACGGAATTCAGGAGTGTATATTATCCTAAAAAGAAAGTAAACAGTCTTTTTCAGACAGTCAAACAGTCTATTTGGCTGCAGAATTTGTAAATTGTTTATCTTTATTTTCACATTTTCCTCTCAGTTCTGAAAACTCAAAAAATAGCCTTTCAGCCTTCTCACAGAATCAATCCATCAGGGGCCACTGCCTTGGCCACTGGGAAGAAGAAAGTTGTATTGCAATTCACAGTGTGTTATGATGATCCCCATTTATCTCCAGTCCTTGTAAATGCCACGGCACATACAGCTCTAAATTATGCCTGCTGGTCTCTTGACTTTCAGCTGCCTACAAAAAGAAATCCTTGTGTAAGGAGCTGTAAAAAAAAAAATAAATTACATCTACTTCACGAACTCTCTTGAAATGCCTTTCCCAGTCATTTCATCCCCCTTGCCCCCCACCTCAGGACTAAAATATATTTTTCACTAAGGCAGCATCAATGCAGGACTCTGCCCTTTCATGTTACTCTCAGCAGTAATCAGCTCTAACTGTTGTTTTTATAGGGAAGCACCTGTTACATGCTCAGCACTTCCAAGTACTTGAGAAGAACAGCCCCAGAACTGTGGAGCTCACACTGTAAAACAAACCAGAAAAATGGAATAGAAACAGCAAAAGCTGTGCATTTACATACAATTTAGCAAGAATGGCCCCTTGAAGGCAATGGGATTTTAAGAACAGGAGCTTTGCAAATGGCAGTAGGTATGAGTCATTTGGGCTTAGAAAGCATAAGGAGAAAAGAATACATTGGGCCAAGAATTCCATTAAGGGGCTGCAGCATCTGCCATATACAGAGAAGTGAGGATATCTGGGACTAATGAGCCTGGAGAAAAGGTTCAGAGGGATCTTACTTAGGTTTATAAATACCTATTGGAATGCAATGAAAAAGAGGCAGCCAGGCTCTTCTCAGTCATGCATACAGACTAAAGAAGAGGCCATAGGCACAGATCAAAAAACAAGAAATGCAGAAACTCTTTTACTGTGCTCAAACACTGAAATAGGCTGCCGAGATAGGCTGTGGTCTTTGTGTATGGAGATACTCGAAGTCCAACTGGATGTGGTTCTGAACAACCCGCTCTAGCTGACCCTTCATTGGATGATCTAAGAGGGTTTTCCATCCCACCTCAACAATTCACTGATTCTTTGATAGATTTCTAAGAAACAGATAGATTGGCACACAGATTAGTGACACTAGTGGAGAGAAAGCAACAAAAATACCACAAAACTTTTCAGAGGATAAGTTAAGGAGAGGCAAAAAATCTCAACCCAGGAATTATGTGAAGATGTGAAAGTAAATCCAACAGCAAAGGTCAAGTCAGTGAAGGAATTCAAAACACAACACAAAACAGTTTATTGCCATTTACAAAAAAAGCAAGCCTCCAGTGCAAAGTTGTTACCTTTGAAGTACTTGAGTCAGCCTTGCAGATTATTTTCTTAGAACAGGTTTTGATAGTATTTCACATACCAAGTAGTTCTTAAATCCACATATAGCAGGGAAAGATTGATCAGCAAATGTAATGGCTATTGTAATGCTTTAACCAAGTGAGTTAATCAGTGATATCAAGGTTGGGGGCAGCCTGGGATGCAATGTTCATGCACTAGTGAAGATTACAGTCCTGAGGGATATGGGTCTCAAAGAATAGTCAGGACACTAAATATTGGAAAGTAAACTTCCAGCTCTTCAAGATGTCAACAGGACTCCCTGAGAAACTGCTCTAAAGGACAAGGGACCAGAAAAGAGCTGGCAGATCTTTAGGGACATGTTCCATAAAACACAAGAACTCTCAATCCCCAAGTGTAAAAATTCAAAAAAGGAAGGCAAGAGACCTGCATAGATGACTGGAGACCTTCTGGTCAAGCTAAGGACAAGAAGGAAATGCACAGCCAGTGGAAGTATGGACACCTATCCTGGCAAGAATATAAGGACGTGGTCAAACAGGGTTAGGGAGAAGGCTGAGGTATTCAACATTTTTCCACCCAGACTTCAAAGGCAACCGGTTTTCCCCCACACCTCCTGAGTGGATGGGCTGGAAGGGAGGGACTGGAGGAGCAAAGTCACTCCACCTGTAACCAAGGTCCAAAACCACCTGAGGAACTGAAACATGCATAGTCTATGGGACCTGATGAGATGTACCCCAGAGACCTGAGGGAATTGGCTGATGTAGTTGCCATAGTATTTGAAAAGTCACAGCAGACAGGTGAAGATCCAGGTGGCTGGCAAAAGGGAAACACTGCACCCATTTTTAAAAAAGGTCAAAAGAAAGACTCTGGGAACTACTAACCAGTCAGTACTACTAACTCATCTCTTTGTCTAGAAAATCATGGAACAGATCCTTCTGGAATCTATGCTAAGGCACATGGAGGACAGGGAGGTGATTTGAGATACATGGCATGGCTTGGTTTAACCAGGTCTTTAACAGGGTCTCTCACAGCATCGTTCTCTCTAAATAAGAGAGATGGATTTGATAGCTGTACACCAGTAGAAGAGAAACTGGTTGGCTGGTCTCCCTCTCACCAGAGGGTGGGCATCAGTACAGCTTATTATCATCATCAGTGGCGTATCAGGACTGAGGAAGCCCTAAGCAGGACCCTCTGCAGATGACACCAAGCTGTGTGGTGTGACTGACATGCTTGAAGGACAGGATGCCATCCAGAGGGCATGGGACAAGCTAAAAAGTGGGCCCATGGCAATCTTATGGGGATCAACAAGACAATGCAAAGTGCTGACCTAGGTGAGACAGTCCTTTTTATCAATACAGGCTGGGGGATGAAGGAATTGAGAGCTTCCCTGAGGAGAAGGACTTAAGGGTACTGGTGGGTGAAAAGCTGGGTAGGAGCCCACAGAGTGCGCTTGGACTGACTGCATCCTGGGCTAATTGAATGCAGCATCATCAACAGACTGAGGGAGGTGATTCTGTCCCTCCACTCTGCTCCAGTGAGACTGCACCTGGAGTGCTGCTTCCAGTGCTGGGGTCCTCAGCACAGGAAATATATGCCCCTGTTAGAGCTGGTCCAGAGGTGGGTCACAAAAATGATCAAATGGGCGAAGCACTTTTTCCAGGAAGAAGAGAGTTGAAGTTGTTCAGCTTTCAAGAGAAGAAAGGGCTTAGGGAAGACCTTATTGCAACCCTTCAGTACTTAAAAGCTTATGAGAAAAATGGGAACTGAATTTTTAGCAGCACCTGGTCAACAGGACAAGAAGTAACTAAATTTAGACTAGATATAAGGAAGACATCTTTTATGATGAACATGGTGAAGCACTGGAACAGGTTACCCAGGGGTTGGCAGATGTCCCAACCCTGGAAACACTGAAGGTCAGGTTGGATGGGACTCTGAGCAACGTGATCCAGTTGAAGAGGACCCTGCTCATTGCAGGGGGACTGGACCAAATGACGCTTTCAGATCCCTTCCAACCCAAACTATTCTATGATTCTAAGTGGATTACATAGAGAGAAAGTTACCAGTCAAAGTAAACATGACACATGAAACCAACCCTTCCACTGCATGCAGAGATATATAAAAAAAAAATACAGTCATGAAAAAGTGTGAATGTCCTCTGTATTTCTCCTGAACCCACAAAGTAAACTGCATTCAATTTTTAGAAGCAACATAATGAAACTGCCAGATAACAATATCTGTACATAGGGTAAAAGCCATAATAGCATTTTCTACCCTCATGAACATTGGGAATTGCAAGTAAAAATATATAAGCTTAGCTCCAGAAAACATAAACCTAGTAACAACCACATCTGGGCAGAATTCTTCTCTCTCAACACTGAACACATAACTCTCAGAATTTCTCAGTAATTTCACTGAGAATTATGCTTGCAGAAAGAGCTAGAATCCATCCAGATTTTATTATGTGACTCTTAATTATAAAATCTCTCTTTAAAAAACGAAAAAATATTCTGAGATCTATCATTTTAACAGGTTATAAACAAAAAGTGTCAATGAATATACTTCAACAGCAACATGAGACATTCTGGTTTAGATACTGCATACTCAACCAACACTATTTTAAAAACTGACCTATTCTACTCTTCACTCCCTAGCAGCTGCCATTTCATCCAAAAATAGACTAATTTTTTTTCTATACGCTTCCATTCAGAGAGAACAGATCCAATATTAATGAGTTATGTACACAGAATCATGTAGCAAAGCTGACTGACTACCTGTGTTGGAAACAAGCTGAATTATGTTTTAGATGAAATCTATACATTACAGACACTACTTCATCCTGTATATAACCTGTACCTCATAATGCTTTAAAATAATCACATAGGTAACTCAGAGTTTGATATACCATAAAAAATATGATTAGTTGGAGGGGAAAAGGAGGAATAAGCCCAAAGAAGTTATATTTGCCTACCTACAGGTATAACCCATGTCAAAATATTATTTAAAGACAGTCTGAAGATGACAGACATGAATATATTTTTTGCAATATTTTGCCAAACACTTGGCTGTGATGGAAGACTTTAGGCCAGATGCATAAGAAAACCAGATCCATCAGTTTCCAGCTTTAACTGTCTTTCCCCAACCAGACAATAACCTCTGAAGAGGTTCTATTTTCAATTCCTCTGCTGAACCAGCTGTTGGCAACAGGAAGCAGGGTTTTATGTAGTCATGTATGCAGAAAAAAAGAAGGGAGTATCTGTTTGTCTGGTTCTCTCCCCAAATAAGCTTTTCACCCCTGTGGTGTCTAGGAATGAGTGGAGCTGACTGAGATACAGGTGTTGGTCCAACAACTGTGTTAAGAAATACTGAGCTCAGCTCAATCCAGCCCACTTTCTTTTCTAGTTTCTCCACATTGCAGTTCTGCTTCCTCATGCTGCTGTTTATGAGTTCACCTTTGCATTACTCAGCAAGTTCAACAGGCTACCAGCAATCTACTGTTAAAGTAAAAAAAAAAAAAATAGATGCTCTATTTTAATTTTCATTACCTAGACCAAATCTGAATGGAACCTCAGTACACAATTCTATACCATGTAGTTATCAATCCTAATGAGGGCGTCAATGCCAGTGGAAACATTTATGTGGCCCTGGGAACATGGAGGGCTGAAGAGGATTATGTGAAATGCTTCTACACAAGCACAGTTTGAGTCCATTCCCCTTGTCCTGAAATGGCAACAGGGTCATAGCTTTCTAGCAGCACAGTGGCTTCCAACTCCTCCTCTCTGCTGCCTACACTGCATGCACCAGTGTAAAGGCACCTCAGCTTGCCTGTCAGCCCTTAATTCCTTTGAGATAATTCTCTGGTGTTTCCCTGTTGGTTTCTCTTACATTAGGAATCCCTGGCTTGTCTCTGTAAGACTGCAAGTGCATTCCAGCGTGGCAGCACATTTCAGAGTCACTGGCAGAGGGTTCTCTTGCACAGTGTCCCTTTAACCTTCGCTTCCCATCCCACAGCTCACCAGGCAAAAACCTGATATTGTCGCCCTCCCCTAGCACAACTAGTTTAAAGCTCTGTCAATGGGCCCCTCTGGTTCCCAAGCAGCAACTCTCCTCCCTGAGAAGGGTGAATCCCTCCTGGTACAAGCATGCCTGGTGCTCCATAGACCATTCCATTGTCAAAAAAACCAAAATTGTAGTGGTGATACCAGCCACAGAGCCACGTAGTAGACTCAGCCCATCTGTTTCTTCCATTGTTGCTGCCTTCAACTGCAAGTACAGAAGAAATCATAACTTGTACCTCAGATTCCCTTACCAAATATTCCAAGGCCCTTAAGTCCTTTCTGATCATCCTTGGACTACATGCTGCCACTTCATCATCTCCTATGTGGGAAATCAGTGGTGAGTAGTAGTCTCAGGACCACTCCAGATTAGGAAGTTTCTGGATGACATCTGTACCCAGGCCCCAGGAAGACAGCAGACCTTTCTATGGGTTGGGCCTGACTGGCATATTGGGCCCTCTGTTCCCAAAGAAAGGAATCACTGCAACTCAATAAGCATAAGTTCAAACAAAACAATGAATACATGAATGAAGTTAGACAAAGAAATTTTGGTTTCAAATCTTTTTTCAAAGAAGTTCACTAACTTCATCAACCACAATGCCAATTTTATCTCCAACAGTGAGATCCAACCAGTCAATTGACAAGAATCAAAAGAAGAAAGCCCTCAGTCTGCTTCAGTGCTGTGCCAGTAGACAAGGAGGAGTGCCTGATGGCAATGAATTGGAAACTATTGCAACCAAAAACGACAATTTATGTTATAATCCTATAGCTGTCCTAATTACAGTGAAGTATTTTAACATATTGAAATTATACATGTCAAAACAGGGCAAGCATTCAAGAGCTGTCTTGTTCTTCATCTTGAAAAACAGACTTTTGCAGAGATCTTACAAAATTAAATTCCCTTTTAAACAATTGGTGAATATTTTGCTGCTCACAGTCATCTGAGATATTTAACAGAATCATAGAATAGGTAAGGCTGGGACCACAGTAGGTCAGCCAGTCCAACCTCGCTGCTCCAACAGTCATCCCAGAGCACACTGCACAGGATTGAGTCCAGGAGGTTATTAAATATCTTCAGTGAGGGAGACTCCACATCCTCTCTGGGCAACCTGTTCCAGTGCTCAGTCACCTGCACAGTAACGAAGTTCTTCTGCATGTTCAGGTGGAAATTCCTGTGCATCCGCTTCTGCTCATTGCTTCTTGTCCTTGGCACCACTGAGAAGAGCCTGAAGAAGGGTCCATCCTCTTGACGCCCCTCCTTCAGACAGACAACTGAGAAGGGACCTCATCTGCTTCCCAAGGCTGAACAACCCCAGCTACCTTAGCCCTTCCTCATAAGACAGATGCTCCTGTCCCTCAGTCATCTTTAACTGCCCTTCATTGGACCTGCCTGCTCCAGGAGCTCTGCATCTCTCATCCTGAGGAGACCAGAACTGGGTACAGCACTCCAGATGTGCCACTCCAGGGCTGAGCAGAGGGGCAGGATCATCCCCCTCGACCTGCTGGCAATGCTCCCCCTAATGGCCCCCAGGATCCCATTGGCCTTCTTGGCCATCAGGGCACACTGCTGGCTCATGGGAAGTCTGTTGCCCACCAGGACCCATAGGTCTTTCTTCACAGAGCTGCTTTACAGTTTGGCCTCTACCCTGTTCTGGTGCAGAGGATTGTTCCTCCCCAGGTGCAGGACTTCGCCTTTCTTTGCTGAATTTCAGGTATTTCTTCCCTGCCCATCACTCCACCCTGTCGAGGTCTTTCTGAAAGGCTGCACAGCACTCTGGGGTATTGGCCACTTCTCACAGCTTTGTATTGTCACTGAACTTGCTGAGGAGACATCTACCCCATCATCCAAGTCACTCATGAACAAGAGAAACAATACTGGGCCCAGTATTGAACCCTGGGGGATACCGCAAGAGACAGGCCCCAGCCAGACCCTGTGCCACTGATCGTCTCTCTGTGATTTGCCAGTCAGTCAGCTCTCAATCCATCCAGTCCTTCATTCCTGAGTTTGTTCATGAGGATATTGCAAAAAAGTGTCAAAAGCCTTGCTGAAATTGAGGTAGACAATATCCACTGCATTTCCCCATCCACCCAGGTAAGTTGTTTCACTGTAAAAGGCAATCACGTTGGTCAAGGACTACTCCTGGTAATCTACTTGACATCCATGTGGACAGAGATGGCCTTCAGAGTGAGGCACTCCACCACCTTTCCAGGGACTGAGGTGAGGCTGACTTGGTAAGTTCTCCAGGTCTTCCTTCTTGCCTCTTCTGAAGGCTGGGATGACATTTGCTTCCTTCCAGTCTTCAGGCACCTCCCCTGACTGCCACAACCTTTCACAGACGATCATGCTTGGCCTGCTTATGGTGTTCCCTGGGTCTCTCAGCACTTGTGGGTGCATCCCATTAGAGCCCACAGACTCGTGGATGTCAAGGGGTTCTCTAACCCAATCCTCCCCAACCAAGGGAAAGTCTTCCTTACAACATTCCTTTATCCAGGTCTCCTGTGTCAGAGATTCCTGAAGGCTGGTTCTTGTCAGTGAACACTGATGCAAGGAAGGCATTCAGCAACTCTGCCTTCTCCTTGTCCTGTTACCACAGTCTTCATTCCATTAATTCCAGATGTGTCTTGGCCATCCTTGCCTCATTTCTACTCACTCCAACAACCTCTCTATATTCAAGTGGCCTGACCCTGCTTCCATCTCCAGTGTATTTCCCACTTACACTGGAGAAATGACACAAGTTCTTTATTCATCCACACAGGTCTCTTGCCCACTTTGCCCAATTTCTTGCTCTCTGGGATGCATCACTCTTGAGCCTTGCAGAAGTGATCCTTAAGATCTACTACCTCTCCTGGACCCCTCCTCCCCACAGGATCTGTTCCCATAGGATTCTTCCAAGAAGACCCCTAAAGAGGCTAAAGAGCTTGGTCTCCTGAAGTCCATGCTTACTATCTTACTTGCTGCCCTGCCTCCTTCTTTCCCAGTACTGAATTCCACAATCTCATGGTCACGGCAGCCAAGGCTCCCCCTTACCTTTATATCTCCAACAAGGCCTTCCATGTTAGCTGTAGTAAGGTTAAGCAGCACACTATTCCTTGTGGAATCCTCCACTACCTGTCATACTCATATCAACCTCCTCCACCAAGGTGCTGAGAAGCAGTGAAAGGAATTTGCATTTTAGAAAGGTTAACTGAATTCCCTGCACCACTTTGAAAATTTTAGTTAGCTAAAACAACTGTATAACTTCGTATTGCAAAACACAGAAAATCAAAGCCATCCTGAAAAGACAACATTATGCTTAAGTTCAGCTTTTCTAACCATTTCGCCAAGTTTATATTTATTTATTTTCTAAATGGCAAAGCTGCTTTCTTAGGCAAAATATATTACCTTCCTAAGAAAGAATGAAAAACATAGGGTAACATGACTGCAAAGCACATGTTAAGTAATTTAAAACTTAAACATTCATTGTTTTGTAATACAATATAATATTAATTTGTAGCATTCTTACACTGGTTTCAAGATACTGATTCAATTTTAAGATAAAATTCATATTAGCTTACATACACCTTATGTGGATTCAATAAACTTAAGAGTGACTCAGAGAGGTATTCCTATAACTTCTGCCCTGCTTTAAAACCTGGACTACTTTTCTTGTACGATTCCTTCTTTGTTGAGCAGACACAAACCACTGGAAAACCTTTCAGATCACTTACCACAGTAGCCACCGCAACTAAATTTTAAAAAAATTGTATCAGGATCGCTGTGGAACAAGGCCCTCATGCTTTCCTGTGAAGGCAATTCAGTTGTCATGAGATATGTCCTTTGCACATCTGTTTGGGGTTTTCAATAAGAATTTAAGAATGATAAGATTTCATTGCAGAAGTGAAATCCTTAGCAGTGTAGCACAGCTAATAGGAAATGTTCCGTTTTTTTCTTATATTGACAATGTTATACCTTGGATTTAATACTGATAAAAGCAATCAACTTTGTTTTATTTACCTGCAACAGAACAGTCAAAAATCAGCCCATTTCCAATCCCTTTTATGTCAACAGAAGCTAGATCAGTGAACGTGTAATCTCATTCTTTAAAGGTATACAAGAAATCAACATGTGTTAAAATCAAGTATTAGGATCAGCATTTAATATCAACTGCATTATTGAAACAATACAGAACAAAGCTACTTAGATTTAATTCCATTTTCAGTACAACCTTCAAGAATAAAGAATAATTATTTAAGTGAAAAGGCCTAAATAATTGTAGAAATACATTTTTAGGATGTTTAGGCAAATTTCCAATGAATGCAGCTTCCATGATGTTTATGAACAGTCAGCAACAAATGTGCAATTCTACTTGACCGACTAAAGCCCCCAGATCGCTGCTGCTTCTGTCCAGACACCATAGAACGAACCTTGCAAAGGAGAATCAGTGGACAATTATCCTTCAAGTGTTAGAATGTGAATGGGGCATCAGTAGAGCCACTGAGATGTGTCAAGAATACTTTTGAAGAAACAGGTTCAACATAAAAATTAAATACTTAAACCGAATAAAATATTGAATGTTGAAATACCCTGGTGCTGTCAGAGAAAGTTTTTAAGTTATTGACAGTCTTTGTTAGACTTCAAACAAAGTAGATTTTGTTTGAAGTCTAACAAAGACTGTCAATAACACTCTGTTTTACTCTCTTCTGACCAAAAACACTGAAAAAAACCACAAGTGAGACACCAGTTTCTAGCCAGTGTAAACTTTCTTAAAATGACAGAATTATGTTGTTTAACTACACTTGATATGTATCCCCCAACACGGTTTCTTTCTCCTGAAAGAGCAAATCACTAGGCTTTAATTTTTGATATTTTATTACAGCTTGAGGTTTCCAAATAAAATATAAACAGACACTTCTGAAAACAGGCTAAGAAGAAAAGCACTTCATCTAGAGACAAGAGGCTGAAAGCAGATAGGTAACATAAATGAGAGAGAAAAAAAATGGACTTACCTTTGAACACTGTTTATGATTCTGGCACCAAGCAAGTGACCCATTGTTCTGAAAGACAAAGGAAATGTACATGAATATTCATATTTCTTTCAGGCTAGACATATTCACCCTAACATATTTAAATGGAATACACCATCCAGTTCTGCTTAGACAATGATGTTGTGCCACAACATAAGTACCAATCCTGACTCCTAGCTCCTTTTGTGGAGTTAAAGGCTCACACAAGTGTAAAGTAAACCTAAAAAAGTTAGGAAAGCATTTCAGCAGGCAAGTTTGATGGAAAACTGACCAAAGTCATCTTTTAGTTCATCATTGTAAACACTTGCTGTCTAGAATTGCTAAGTAGTAGACAAAAGGTAACACTTGCATTTTAAAAATTGATATAGATTAGTAGTGATTTATGAAAAGTCCATTAGTTGCATTTCAATATCACACAACACTTAAAATAAATTGTCAAGCAAAGACAATCAACAACCTTTAAGTAAATGGAAAATTCAACTAAATGCAACATGAGTTTCCCAAAAGTCATCTGTACCAGTTCTATTTTATATTTTTGATAATACAGTGCATTTCCAAGATAAGAAAACAGTATAGCTCTGATTTATCCTGACTGCAGTAAAGCAACCAATACAGTATAATATGCAGAATAACAAGCTAAAAGAAAAGCTAAACATTATGAAAAGGGAAAGAAGTATGAAACTGGCACAGGGACAAACAGCAACTTGCTGTTCTTCTAGAGACATTTCTGAAAAGTCAATTTTGGAAACAGTATTTCCTGTTTAAAAAAACCTCACAGCTCAGAAGTGTATGTTTATGGTGTTAAAAGATGAAGCAGAATAACGATTTATTTTCTGTATAGTGGAAGACTGAAACAACATCAGGAAGACCTAAACGACTGAACACAAGAAATGAGGTACAGATTCTGCAATATATCCTAAGCTGACATACTTAGGACATTGTATATATGTACTTCTTCCATCATTTTGAAGTCCATACTCTGGAAACAGAATGGATGAAGATTCTGGTAAATTTATAGTTCAGAATTGGACTACAACTGTCAGTCTATGAGGGAGTAAAAGGACACCCTTTCATAGGAATTAGGCAAGGTATTCCCACAGGGAAGGTAACTGCAGTATATCGTCACAGTTGGCACCAGCTATAGATCTGGAAATCAGTTTCAAGGAGGAGGAATTCGAGGCCAGAATGCAAAGTACTAATATAGCAGCACTTTACCTTTTTCTCTCTCTCCTTAATTTTTTTTTTTTTTTTTAATTGAAGAGTGCAAATAATGGAATAATATACATATGTGACATATGTCGGTTTCATTTGGCATAATTTTCTTCACAGTAACTAGTATGGTCTATGCTTTGGATTTGTGCTGGAAGCAGTGCTGGTAACACAGGGATGTTTTCATTACTGCTGAGCAGTGCTTACAAGTGCTTACAAACAGCGTGTCAAGGCCTTTTCTGCTCCTCACCCCATTCCACCAGTGAGGGCTGGAAGTGCAGGAGTTGGGAGGGGACACAGCTGTGACAGGTGATCCCAACCAACCTAAGGGATATTCCATACAATATGGTATCATACTCAACATACTCCAAGGGGAGGAGGAGGAGGAAGACATGGATATTTGGAGTGATAGCATTTGTCTTCCCAAATCACCACTATGCATGATGAGGAAGATGGCTGAACATCTGGGAAACAGTGAAATAACTCCTTTCTCTGTTTGTGTGCACGGCTTTTGCTTTACCTATTAAACTGTCTTTATCACAACCCATGCTGTTTTTCTACCTTTACTGTTCTGATACTCTCTCCAGTCCCACCCATGGATCAACAGAGTGAGCATATATCAAGCTTAGTTGCCATCTGGCTCATAACCACAATACATAACTTTTTATGTATAAAACTCACACAGATAAAGTAAAAAATATTCTGTCAATGTACAATTCAGAAGGAGAAATAGATACATTAGAATCATTGTAATGGAGACAACCACAATAGTTTTTCAAAACTGCAGCATTGTGCTCTGATCTCAGCAAAGTTTGTAAGCTTGAATACAGTGATTTGCTACCACAACTATGAAGCCTATGCTTTGAAGCTGGGTCTCTCTTCGGGAATGTTTAAAAAGATCATGTATGTGCATGTCTTCATACAAGTGTGTAGTCACACATACACAAAAGCTGTCAGGATGTGGCCAGTAGGCCAAGGGAAAGGATCACCCTCCTTTAATCTGCTCTCGCGAGCCACATATGAAGAACTGCATGCAGTTCTGGGATCCTCAGGACAAGAAAGTCAAGGACCTGTTGAGGCGGGTCCAGGGAAGAGCCAGAAAAATGATCTGAGGACCAGAGCACTTTTCAGTAAAGGCTGAGACATTTGGGGTTGTTCAGTCTGGAGGAGAGAATGCTCCAGAGAAACCTTATTGCAGCCTTTCATTATATAAAGGGGGCTTACAAGAAAGACAGAGAGACCAAGGCCTGTAGTGACAGAACAAAGGGCAACAGATGAAAACAGAGAGGGTAAATTTAGACTGGATCTAAAGAAGAAACTTTTTATGTTAAGGGTAGTGAGATACTGAAACAGGTTGCCCAGAGAAGTGGTGGATGGTCCGTCACTGGAACTGTTCAATGACCAACATGATCTCCTGGAAGATCCCAGACAGGAGGGATGGACTAGATGACCTTTAAAGATCCCTTCCAACTTCCATCATTCTGTAAGTGACTTCAGAACCTCCATAGTCAGAATCACAGAATGGTTTGGCTTTCACCACAACTCTTAATCTGAACTTCAGAAAATTTATATGTCTTTTTTTCATATGAGCTGAAATGCTAATAATTACTACTCCTGTATTACCAAGGAAGCTATCAGGAAAATAAAGACATATCCACTCTTTTTCACTACTTTCCACTTATTTGCAGTTATTTAGGAGCATTTTAAAACCACCAGTTCATACTATTTAACTTCAATATTTTATGAATATTTATTTTATCTTCCAGCACATTACAATGCAATGCTACTTGATTTTACAATACCATTTTTATCTGTCATTACTGTAAAATTTAGTTAAAACTGAGATTCGCTAGCATAAAATTAGCTAACTATTAGCACCATCTCAGGTCTAACCCCATTGAAAAGAGACATAAATAAAAGAAATAAAACTTTAGAACAGCTGTAAATAACATAAGCTAGTGGGAATTCTTTAGTACTACTGTATTAGGATTTATTATTTCCATTTACAAATCTAGCCAGCAGCAATGTTAAAACAATATTTTATGTGCTAGTTTCAATTTATCCCCCTTTCTTCTTCACATAAAATGTGACAGAAGCAGCTGATTGCAAAAACAGATCAGTAGCAGCTCACCACTTTGTTTCAGTTATGCTGCTGCTTTGCACTGAACTAGGAAAAGCATCTTTGCTTTTAAATTATATGTTACTTGGGACAATAAAGCCATAAATGCCCAGATGTGTGGTTCCCCTACTTGATAATTTCGACGTCTACAACTGTTTTCATTTCTCTACTGAAAACTATTAGTACTTGAGTTAAAAAGGAAGTCTAACAAAACGTAAAAATGTTGTTTAGCAACTTCAACTCCATACAAACTAACGTGATGCGAATGATCTTTTATTGTATAAGGAAAAACAAATTCTACAGGCTTCCTTTGAACAGCAAGGTATCAGAGCAAGTCCAAACACTAAATGAAGGCTCTCCTCCACTCTGCATCTTAACACATGGCAAATCGCAAACATTCAGCTGTGATTATTGCTCATGCCAGTGTACCTGGCAGAAACCATGATTTCAAACAATCAGAAATGTGTGTTTTATCTGTAGCATTTTACATGCTCCCACATTCCATTCTCAGTTCCCTCATGTCTGTTTTTCTGCAAACACAATTCTGACTTGACTTATGCTGGTGAGAGTTTTGACTCAGTCTTTAGCAGTGGCTTCAATCTGCAGTGCAGAAATGGCCTCAAGGAAGAATTAAATACTACTGCTCCTACCAATTTATAAGCCCTACACAGAGCATCTTTAGAGTAACCTTGAAGCATCTTAATCTGCATACTCAAGAGAGCCAACTGCACTCAACAGGGAGAACCCCATGTATTCCATCTTCCCAGGGCTGACACATCATGTGAAAGATGTCAGCCAGAGGAAACTACAGCAGTCTCCAACAGCATATAGGAGATGGATTAGAGGAACTCAGGTCACCACCTGAGCCCCACTCACTTCCAATCTGCCACGAAGGAAATGCTAGACAAGCTTCAAGAATCAGACCTTCAAAGACCATGTTTGACATGTTTGACATGCACAAGAAAAAGAGCTTACAAAAGCAAAAACAGGAGGGGAAAAAAATTAAAACAAAAAAATAGATAAATATTACAAGACTCATAGGATTACAAGATCATATTACAAGATTCATTTCAGCAAGTATTTGTGTACACTTGCTTTCCTCTGGTAAACCACAAACGCCCCTGGTCCTAAACAGTTAAGACAAATGTCTATATTCTGTGCCTTGAAAAAAGGAAAGCTGTGCTGCATCTCTTGTAAGGAAAAAAATACATGTAGAGAAGCAAGAAAAATCAATTTTCTATCTACAGTGGGCCTCATGGGAAAAAAAGTTAATATTCACAAGCAAGTACAAACTGGTCTTTAATTGGAGCAATGGCAAAAAAAATCCCAGTATAAAATTACTTAATTTGCATCTCTGCCCATAATTATGTTAGAAGATACAACCCTTCTTTTGAAATGCCAGAGAAGCGCTATGAAAATTAACTAGCCACTTCATCTGCCATGACAGTAGCTGTATACCTTTTATCAGTTTTGGAAGTCTCTTCTTCCCTGCCCAATCTTCAATCCACATTTGTGTGAAACCACTGTCTCTCAGAAGTGGCCTCTCCTGACGACCTCACTGATTCTTTCAAAATGACAAAAAGGCATAGAAATAAAATTTTCAAATAGCAGTACCCACTGAGGTAAAACAGAACATTTGAGTAGACAAATCAATAACTGCTGTAATGATGAATTTAAAGAGAAGCTCCCTATATACATTTTCCTTACCCTTTCAAAAACCTCAACAGCATGAAATGAAAAGTAACAGTAAAGTATAATTTGTGTTTGACACGCGTTTCCTGACTGCATGTTCACAATGACTCAAATTAATACAGGGACTTATCTATGTCAGTGCTGTGCGTCCCCAGGCCCAGCTCTGAAATGTGGAACTAAGGTGCAAAATGGAATCAACAAATTCAAACTATGCTTCCCAGCTCCCAAATCAAAAGTATGCACTTAGGAATGAATTTCAGAGAAGTCTGTACACTTAGTGGGGAGAGATATCAAAACGAACAGATAAGAAATGCCAAAAAAATTATTTCTCAAAGTCCTTCTGTCAAGATTAAACACAAACATGTAGTAAATGTATGGGCAGGGGAACCACAGTACCACTGCTCCTGGGTTCTGGTACTTAGTTATCCTTTTGCATATAAATAACTGGAACATATTTTTCTTTGAAAATAAGGCAGGAAAAGGAGAAGAGGATACCCTGTTATATAACACTATGAACACCTGTCCCAGAAGTCTTTCACCAAGTTACAGCAAATTTAAGCCCTTATGCACCTTGAGATAACTCAGCAACAGGCTAGAGTGAAGACTAAAACCCGGCCAGTGAAATCAAACCACTCTGTAGAAATGAACAGGAGAAACATGGAGCTGGAGGTGGTGAAGGAGAATGCTATAAGATTCAACAGCGAGGGCCACCTCAGAAACAAGACTGGCTCTTTCAAGGACAACTTATGCAAATATACTTTTAGCATTGTTTCTACTACATGCTTGTCCAGTGTGTCAAGTTTGAAGACCATCTAGCGGAGAAGCCATGGATAAAACAAGAACAGTACGAGATGAAAACACTCATAAAATACAACAAATAGCAGTAATATTCTGGTTCCTTGGCTTCCATTCAGGAAAGAAAGGAAGGAAATACAAACAACTGAAATTAGTACATTTTGCTCTTTATATAATTTCTGATTTCATTGTATATTATACTTTACAGAAATAATTCCTTAGTAAGGGATTTCTAGTGCCATATAATGGTTCTAATAAAAAATGAAACTGAATGAAGTAAGCATGGACAAATAATAAATTAAATGTTAGTGTGTAGCTTTGAGCCATTCCCAAAAGTCCTGTCAGTAGATCCCAGGAAGAAGAGAACAGCACCTTCCTCTCCACTTCCCCTTTTCAAATAGAGAGCAATTAGGTCATCCTTCAGCCTCCTCCTCTCCAAACCAGACAAGCCCAAAGTCCTCAGCCACTCTTCTCAGGATATGTCTTCCAGTCCTGTCACTGGCTTTGTTGCCCTCCTCTGGGTGCATTCATACCTTTATTAAACTGCGCAGCCCAGAACTGCCCACTGAACTCCAGGTGAGGCTGCACCAGCACTGAATACAGTGGGATAATCACCATTTTGAGCAGCTGGTGGTGCTGTGTTTGATGCACTCCAGGATGTGATTTGCCCTCTGGGCTGCTTTGGCACCCTGCTGATTCCTATTCAGCCGGATGCCAACCATCACCCCAGATCCTTTTCTGCAGGGCTGCTTTCCAGCTCCTTCTCTGCCAGTTTATACTTGTGCCCAGCATTATGCAGAATCCAACATTTTTTACTTGTTAAATTTCACCCCACTAAACATTGCCCAATGCTCTAACCTATCTAGATCCCTATGCAAGGCCTCTCATCCCTCCCAAAAGAGTCACCAGCACCTCCCAGTTTGGTACCATTAGCAAACTTGCACTAATGGTGCATTCATCTGCTGCATCCAGAGCACTGATCAATGTACTGAACAGAGCTGGCTCTAGAACTGAACCCTGAGGAACACCAGTGATGACCAGCATCGGCCAGACGTGACTCCATTCACTAAAACCCTTTGAGCCCTGACCTTCAGCCACCAGCACAGCATGAACCCATTCATCCCACAGCTGCCCCTGGCATTCCCTGGCTCATTTTTTGCCATGTCTGAGGCTGTTGATGACCCTGTTACCAGCACCCAGTTCTGCCCACCCCATGCCAGCCCCTCTGGGACTACTCCCCTCAGAGAGGCCATAGCCTGCAATGAGTTCACCCCCAGCCCCTGGCTTTCCACGCCCTGAGAGCCAGCCTATGCTGAGACTGACAGCACAAGACTGTGCTTCAAAGTCTATAATAACATCTACATTTATTCCTGATGTGTAAGTAATGTCCTTAGACCTTATTCTAGTTAGCAAAGGAACAAAGCAAAATTTCAACACCAAAACCAAATAAAGATCACCCAAACAAGATAAAACAAAAAAGCATATAAAACCTACCAGAACAAAACAAAAACAGCAACAAAAAAAACACTGCACAGAACTCTAATGTGAGAAGAAGTAGGGAATCAAACAGTACTTAGCACATATTAGTCACACTGTTTAATATATTACTATCAGATAACTTTATGACTGTAATATGAACACACGTAGAAATTCAGCATTAAGCTTAACTATGTACACATATTTCCTCTGCCATCTTATTACAACATACGACTCTTAAAAAAATAAAAATAAAAATCATAATAAAGAAAACCACCACACTAAGCAACAGCATCCTGAAAAAAGGAAGGTTGAGAGCATGAACACATTTTGAAACAAACATCTGAAGTTATTCTGTTACTGTAACTAACCACTGTGATTCCTCACAATTAAATCAAATGTACAACCCCCTTAGAGGAAGCCATTTTTATACCACAGATGTTTAAACCATAGAAAAGTCAATGCTGGTTACTGGTTAACCCAAAGCAATTAAGTTAAAGAGGTGACTGAATGTAAGAAATACTTATAAAACTGATCAGTCTAAAAATTCATTCTCTGAATTTGCAAACTGCAGTTTGCAAATATAAACCAAAATTAAATTATCATGGGTCACAGTGTGACTCACATTGCCATCTAATTTTAAACATCTGGATTTAACACCAGATTATGAATATCACAAATAATTTTTAGAAAGTATTAGTCAGGTTTTCTTTTGGATTTACACTGACATTGCCATCACCTGTAATGTGCTAGCTCCTATCACAAGGACATGGTGGGTCCTCCTGTAGATGAATGGCTACAAATACAATGATACTGACCTAAACTTTGCATTGATATTTCCTAAAGAGTTCACACAAAGTCAAACTTTATTGCTGTTACAGATCAAAACATTAAAAGCCACAACTTTACATAGACCAAAAACAGAATTTAAAAAAAAAAAATAGACCAGAGTAATTTAAAAAGAAATTAAGTAAAATCAGCAACCATCACCAAAATCATGAGACACAACACTATTTGTTCTCTGGCTGTCATCACCAACAGGTTCCTAGAAATATAATCATCAAAACCCAAAGACCATTACCAATGGAACAGCAAAAGATGAGTAGTTTTGAAAATAGACTGTTTATTACTTGGATTAAATTTGCATCTCTAAGTATGGGACACCTTTCCTCTTTTTAGAGCGCTGTCTTCTCAAATGCACAGAATGACTACTAGATAAACACAAGCTGTAAAAACAAAAGAGCCACAGGAATCCTTGTGTCTCCACACACTTGTGAGTTATGACTGCCTTCTTGTGGTTTCACAGACTTCACTCTTACCACTTCTAAGACTGATCTCCACTGAGCTCTTATTCTATTTAGCAGAAGTTTTTACCAATCTATAAAAGAATCCAGATGAAATAAACTTCACTTCTCTGTGCAACAGGAGGAATTAAACACACTGGCTAATTAAATACACTAACTTGAAGATATTAAAGTTACATATTGAATCTCAAAGTATATTTGGGCCAAATTTAGAACATATTTTTTGGGATTAAGTAATCCAGTTGAAGTGAACAGAAACTAGCCTAATAGCATTAATATAGGAAGCAAAAGATAGCTTGCCAACTACTTGTTCGTAAGCCCTGTTTAAAAATCCCCACCCTTACAAAATGCTAATGCACCTCTTGGGTCATAAACTAGATCTGCTATACTTAGGAAATTATGAGATAATAAAAGTACATGCTGGCTCAAGGATGTGACAGAAGTGTAGCCTTGGGAAATTAACACCCAAAAAAAGAACAAAAATGAATTCTAAAAACATAATGCTTAGTTATGTAAAATACAATATAAACGTAGACATATGCAACCTACTTTGTATTTGAAAAAGATACAACTGGTTCACAATATACTGTAGGATTCAATGTTTCAGAAATGTCTGCATGCCGCTTTGAATGCTGATTTGATTTTATAACTGAAAACTATAGTCCATATTACTATCCTGTATAATTATAAGATAACTGGTTAGTTGGGCGACTCCCAACAGCATGTCATGTGGTATGTTTATCACAGGTTGCATTTGCCTCCACTGCCTACAACAAAGCATGCCAGAATCAGCTACAAACTCGCTAGGAAGCCAAGTGAACCACAGAAACACATCTACTGAGCAGAATACCTGGTCTTGATGGGCTTGATGTGGGTATTACATGTATTTCAACTTTCCTCTTTCCTTCAACTAATTCTAGGCTGGTCCCACGGACACAAGGCCCATTAGTTGCTAAAGCACATGAGATCCCCCTGGATTATTTCTCCCAGTTATGTTAATCCACGAGTTCATTGCATGAACTCTCAGACTGCTCCATGATGTGAAAGAAAAGGTGATCATGATACCTAAGAAACTCTATTAAAACACTATTGTGTAGATGCACCTCAGACATTTCTAACATCGCCCAAACACACAAGAGTAGTAATTCAGCGCTTCCTATTAGACTAAATTTTCCTCAAAAGCCACACTGTTTCAGGGCCATTCAGGGCAGCATTTCTTTCTGGACTTACAAAATGTTTAAGTTCTGTTGTCTCACATCCTTAAGAAACCACACACAAAGACAAAGAATAACAACCATGCATTTTTGTATCAACTAAAATGTCCATTATAAATAGTCTAACCACAAACTACACAAACGTGTAGTCCATGCATGTTGCATTGTCAGAGAGTAATTTCTTTTTACAAAAACTGCTAAATGCATCGCACTGTACTACATACTGGCCATATGATGTTTCATTGCATTTTCTCCTGTATGGATACACACCTGTCCTTCAAACTTAGCAGCTCTTCAATAGCCATACTTTTATGACTCAGTCAGGTACCATCAAATTATATACTCACATTCTTGGGCTTAACATACTAATTATTTCTGTGGGAAATAGTAAAGGTAAGAAGACTTTCAGAAGCTGTGAAAGCAGGCCTCAAAACCAGAAATAACAGAGTTTACAGTCAGTTGCAGCTGCAAAGTCTAAAACTAGACAAGATACAATAAGTATAGCAGGCAAGGACATGAAACTATAATTTGAGTTTTTAGGTTTGGCTAAGATAGACCTTGAGACTGCAGAAAAGTATGCTTAGCAAGATAACAGAAGGTTTTAAGCTTAATAATGGAGTATTGTGTATTGTTAATAGAAAGCATACAAGTAGGCATTGTTTGAAGCAGGTGTACATGTGCTTTCAGTGACTGGTTAGAACAATTGTCTGTAAGCTTTAGCAATATGTTTTTGGCTAGGAAGTTTTTAAAATGCCCTGTAACAAAGAGATCTTTGGCTGCTGGTGGCAAGGCATGAGCTGTTGCCATCTTTCAATTGTCTCAAACCTTGTTATAAGGCTGACGTCACAATAAAGCTCAAGGAACAACTCCCAGTAATTCCATCCCATTTGTGAAAATCCCTCCAACATATTTCCAACATAATTGCATGAAATTCACATGATAAATTTCAGGAAAAAGTTTCATTTCTCTTTGGCATGTATTACTAGTTTACAAGATACTAAATATTTCAAGCCACAGTAGCAGCCATATCCCCACAAGCTGAAGGATACATATATTTTCACTTCCCTTTTAAAGGAAAACAAGCAAAAATATGAATTCCATGCAGCATCTTTCTCAAAATATTTGTGACAAGTATCTTCTTATTCCTATTGTCTTGATGTATCACTACAAAATTTTTCCTCTTTGAAGACAATAAGCTCAATAAACATAATTGTCAATATGAATACTTTGCTTCATTATCTTTTCATATTTTTAAAGCATGTAGCAAAGTATAATCTCAGCAGTAAAACTTAGCACAAATAACAATCCTACAGATGAAATATGCAGTCTAAAATTTGACCGTAATTATTCATTGGTAGCTCCAGACACCTATTAATATTTATAACATTTTTAATACAAAAATCAAGTTTTGGAGCATAGCAAAGCTCTCAAAAGTAAAAAGTGTAAAAATTAACAAAGTCCTTGGAGGTCTAACAGTTGTGTAAACAGTCTTTGGGGATTTTTTTTCCATTTTCCACAGAAGACCTGTCTCAGTGAGTGATGTGCACCTCACCAGACCTGGGATTTCCTAGAAACATTTGCAAAAGGGCTGTGGCCACCCAGGAATTAGAGATTTTTTTCAAACAAAATGCCCCTTGGACTTAAACAGAATAGTGCATCTGCAATCTGAACCAAAACCAACACAATATCGTTAGAAACCACACACACAAAAAAACTCTTTCACCACAACAGTTGAAACAGCATTTCAGAAAGAAGTCTTATTTCCCTGATATATATTAATTATTAATATTTCCATACATCTGCCTTCATTGCAGGTATCGCAGAGAGACAGAAGAGATGCAATAGGTGCAGTTTAACAAATCCAAAATTTATTGTTTGATCTCTAAAGCACAACTCAACAAAAACTTGTATCAGACAGGTTAACACTCTTCTCTCCATTGCCCCTATTTTTTTGGTCCTTGGCCTGTCCCTTCCCAACCCAGCTCTCATTTCTGGCCTGTGTGAAGGCAAACACACAGGGTTGCTAAATTAAGGCTGTCATAAAGACGAGTAGAGCATCTGCTCAGGTACCACACATCCCATCACTTACTGAGTATCCTTCTCCTAATAGTGTCACACAAGCAGAGGAAGTCATGCTACCCTTCTCCAGATCAGTCAGTGCTGCTGTCTTTCCACAGGTCCCAGACCTGCAAACCCTGTTGGCGTTTGTGTGCAGACCACATTCTTATTCCTATCCTATTTTAAGGAATGGTAATGGCTCCCACAACAGCAGAAGTTGTGCTGACATTGTGTTGATAAGGGATGAAAAACAGGCATCAAGTGAAGGAGCACACTGAAGGGTGCGTGAGTCTTTCCCTTTCTGCTTGAAATTTAACACATCTGCTAACCTGATCCTAGCCTGGACCCTTTGGCCCTGCACACTGACAGTATATTCCTGAGAGAAACAGCCTTTTAATGCAAGTTACAATAGATTCTTCCAGTTTCCTTAGGGGCTTTTTCAAGTTTAAGAACTGTATGCTACAAAAAATGTATACTCCATGGGACAATTGCTGCAGTCCAGTGTTCTAGACCACCCTGCAAGCAGCCTAAGACTGAGAAAGGATAGATGAGAGAGAGAAAAAAATCAACATTATATTCTATTGATAACAATATACTAAAACCACTCATACAATTCAAGGTACAGGGCGGGTATTAACTTGATCTTTTTTCAGTGGCAATCTTCAGGGGAAGATTTATGTTGCTTCATCACATCGCCATAAAATTTTCCACAAACATAAAAGCACTTCATATGCCAGGTTTTCAGAATACAGTCTTATAACTAACTAATGAAGACATACCATAAAAGGAAAATAAATCTCTCTTCAAGGCAGAACTGAAGCATTTGTCATTAACACATACGGTTACCAGAGACATAGCTGTTATGCAGAACAATCACTTGCTGACAGGTCCATGATGTTTCAGACCTTTCTGGCACCAGGTGAAAGAGGTAAAAATTAAATCAGGTTAATTTGCAATGAAGTTATTGAAAGGCTTGTAACATGAGAGATGTCAAAGGACAGCTCAAGTCCCTACCCCAAGCCACAGCATTTTAAAGCCTCCAGTTAATGTAAACAATTGGATTTGGAACTTCACAGAACTCCACTGCAAGGATCACACCAGTTGTGAAGCCTAGCATTTACATTTTTACCTTTAATCTAAATCAACAGCCACAGAAGAAAACCATTATAATATATATTCTTAAACTCATAAGATGTGGACAACTGCAGTTAATACCAGGTGTCAATAACTTGCACTATCAGTAAGCATTTTATATTAAGATTCTGTTTCTCTTTCTTAAATCACCTTTTTTCGCAGAACTGAAAAATATTTCAGGTGTTCCCTTTCCAGAAAGTCTCTGATACTGGTGGTATGCCCCAGGAATTCTGTCCCAATTATAAAGTTTCCTTCCATTTTACTAGCCTTCTCATCTGTGTAAAGCAATTCAGAAAGAAAGACAGTGAAAGGGGTTCTGGTACTATAAGTAGATCAATAACATTCAAGTTTCTTTTTCATTGGACTGAGGAGCTCTGCTCCATTTACTTTCTCAGTGGGAAGTTCATGGGTGAGAACAAGTTAACTGAGGCTCGATCTATACCAGATGGATCTACTGGGTACGATTAAGCATCTTAAGAGGCATAAAAAATTGACATCTGCTTCTATTATTAAGAGAACAATCCATGCCTGTTGATGAAACTTACAGGGATACTCTGGAATCCCTGAGGGCACCTGGATACATGGATTAACAATGAGAAACTGGGCAGCATCTCATATTTTAAAAAGAATATTTGTCTACTGTCTTTAGGGGTACTTAGCTCTGGTGACATTAAAATGCTTCTACCTTCTCCTGTCATCTGAAAGAATCTCTTCTAAAAATATTTAAAGGTGCTTTACATCTAGCATATAACTGGCAATTCAGTTTTACTTTGTCCTAATGACATTGTGTTTTTTACTACCACTCCAAGTTGAAAAGAAAGATCTCATGATACAATAAGATGGTATTTAACAACATACTGAGAACTTTCTTGGTTTTATTTATAAACTCTAAACAGGTATTTCTAGTATATTTTCACTGGCCTAAGCTTATTTCTGTTGAAACAGTTGGATACATTACTATCAAGTGTAGGGATATCAAACTCAGGCCAGAAAAAAAAGCTCCAGAAAAATCCTGTCTTAAGCTACTAATCATATAAATTGAAGAATCAATGAGTATCAGCCAGAAATCTGGAAGGTCTCTAGTTAAAGAAAACAACATGAGCCTATCCTATATTAATTTGTAAAGCTCTTCAGTCTCTAACCAAGTCATGTTTTCTATTCCAAAACAAAGGCCACCAGCACATTCGTTAGGAAACTGTAAATGTTCACTTTTCTACAATTTGGAAAACAGTTGAGGTTAAGTTTAACTTTCAAGTCTAGTTCACACTGGTGCTCTTTTTTTTCTGCATAAGGAGAGCTTTGAAGACTGGAAGAAGACTTGAAATAATTGGTTGCTGTTCCACATTAATTGCCACTGAAAATTTGGGCTTCAATGATGTCCAGTGCTCAAACACATGGGTGTGAATCTATGAATAAACCAAACCTTTTACAAGATAAACTAATATGCTGCATGTGTGCATTTCTACTCCACTTGGTCAGTGAGAATCCACTGGACAGAAAGCCCATGAAACTTACCAAAAGCCTACTGTCTTTCACACTGTGTATTCAACTTTTTAACTCAAAGAAAAAAATCCAGCAACAAGCTCCTAGCTGTAAAAATCAACATCATCTTTCCTTATCTATACTGACAAACATGTCCCATAGCTGCTACTAAGTTCTATATGAAGTGACACACTCTTCATTAATTGGATTATTCTTACCTCTTTGTGTCAGTTTTTCTAATCCCAAATGTTTCTTCCTCCTACTGCATATACAGACTGACCAATGTTTGCCTAATTCTTGATCTCAGTTCACAGTTGCACAGAAGGAAATTTCAAAACAGAAGAAAGCCTCAAGCTCTTTTAGTTCCAGTTCCTTTCCCAAAATTGTTAGGTACAAATTAAATGTCAACATACTATACACTCTGTGTAACTAATTAAAATGGGGGCAGATAATAGTATGATTCATTATTGTCTAGTTGCAGTTACACATTAACATGATTTTATTGTTGTCAAAGGAGCTACAATCCTCACCTAAGCAAAAAAAGAAAAAAAAAGCCACACTGTTGAAATAGTTTATATATAGGGCTAGAAATTCTCGGGAAGAGAATGACAAATAGTCACTGTATTAGGACATCACCATCATCATAATACATTGTTATCAAGCCTTCCTCACTATTTGCTGCTTCACATATCTGTTCAGCCATGTGCTAAATTCAAAGGAAACCCAAACCTCTTATAGCACTGAGGTCGAAAAACGAATTTGTAGTGTCTAGGTCCAAAAACGTCCTGAGGCCTGACTGGAATGTTCCAGTCATTAGCAGTTAAAAAGCATGATCAGTTAAATACAAATGATGTATTGCCCTATACTCATGGCCTAAATCATTAGCTGAGAAATCACATTCATGTACATGAACTGAGATTGCTTTTCTTTTTTTTTTTTTTTTAATATAAATTACTGTGAAGATAACTTCTCTAAAGAGTAATCCATTAAAAAAAGAAAAACAGAACTATGCATCTAAATTCTCATAAGAATGGCAGGGAAGGTCGAACTACATTTGCACTACACTAAATAAGTACATTATTCTCATCCAATCTTTACCACCAGCCTCAATTTCTGACTGTCTGGACAGAAGACATTTGCTCTAAAGCAATCCTATTTCCCTCATATTATCTTATTACAGGATCCATGACGGCTAGATTGCAGCCCTCACAGGCAGAAAAAACAGGCTTCACTACCTTGGCCACGGTTTGCAGTTTCAGCTGTGACCACTTGAGGAATTACAGTGGCAGTAGTTTGTTTAAGTTCTGACATGAAAGACAGTGTCAGTTTCATTTTCCTGAAACTGACCTCTTCAATGAAGAAAATTCAAAACATTTTTACTATGTTACAAACAACAAAAATTAAAATTGTTAAACCAAGTAAAACTTCAAGCAGCTGAGAAAGAGCAGAAATAAAAAATATTCACAAAAAACAGTTACAAACAATTCTTCCTACAGACCCATTACATCTGTTCTCTGTTTCCATAATTCCTTCATTTCAATTAATGGTGTCACAGGAAATTCCACAGTGCCCTCTACTCTCACACAATTTCTCCTTCCATGATAGTAAGCCTGCTAGAGTCCACCCATCTCCACCTTTCTCCACTCTGAGACTCTTTTCTTGCTTCTCCTACAAGTTCTGATGACTTGTGCTCCTCAGCAATCTCAGCTGCTTACCAGGGGAGTCACATCCTTTGCAAGCCTGAGACAAGTCTCTGCTTTTTTAAAAGAATGCAATTACATACATATGTACATAACTCTGATGTCATATCTCTTTGACAGTCTAGAGAGACACGTTGGTGAAAATGATATTCACAGAAGACAACAGAAATTTGATTAGAACTTCAGACTGGCACTGTTCCCCAAATCTGGAAATATTTGATACTATTTTCAGTGGATGGAAAGACTGTATGATTCTTTTCAATCAGAGATGAAAGGAACACTACTCCACTTTCAAGTTTAAAGGGCCCACTTACCTTTCAACACCCCCAGCTCTGCATCTCTGTGTCCTGTGACCTCCTGGTCATTAAAAGACTGAAAAAAGGATACAACTGGAGTTGGGACACCAAGCTCACAGCACTACATTTGTTGACTACATGGAACTAGTGTTCATACATGGACTTGATCCAGCTGAAATCAACAGAAGGCTTTTCATGGACTTCAAAGGTTTTTGAAGCAAAAAGCCTTATAAGGCTCAGCTGTGGGAAAGATCAAAAAATGAAGATTCTTGGTGTAAATTCCTAGGCAAGTGCTTTTAGAGTGCAAGATTTACATTTGCTAGGCACCAGCTACTAAATATCAATACAGAGGTGTCTTCTGTAGGACGCTCCTGATACTCAGTTATTATTCCTATTTTCAATGTTTAAAAATATGGATGCTAAATTACAGCACTTTCTTTTTCTGTTTGCAAAAGTTTGCTAAGTAATCCAATATAGCAAGTCAGAGAGAGCAAAAATTAATATAAAACGGCCAGTGGAGATGTAGGTCAGTAAACACAAATTCAGCACTCAATCTTAAGAAGCCACCCTTTACAAAATGACAAATGATGAACATTTAGAAAATCAGTCTGCTTTACAAGCTGTCTCAAATGTAATGTTTTGGGGATTTTTTTCCTTATACAACACTTACTAAATCAAATACATTTAAATTAAGTTCAGAGCACTAGTTAATCACAGAGACAACCCATATTCGGACAACAAATAATGCTTTAGTAATAGTTTTAGTATGAACACTACCCATCTGAAAACCCTTTTGCTCTGTATTAAGTGGCTATATCTTCCAATGGAAAAAGATTAACATTTTAGAACTGACAGCATTTTTCTTTCATAAGTTTTCTAATGCTTTTCAAAAGCAGCACCTCCTCCTCCTCACCAACATGACTGTGACATTTAACCTATACTTTGCCAATATTTTCTATACACAAAACGTCTGCTTTAAAACCTATTAGTAATTCCTGTTGGGTCTATTGCACCTGTTGGGTATCCAGCACATTTACCAAATTAACAGCGATTTTAATTTTATGAACACAAGCATAAAGAATTTTTTTTTTAACATGTAAGAACACACAAGTAAATGTGAGGAAAAATATCTTGGCAACTCCTATTGTTCAGTACAATTGTTCACCATTCACTTACATTTCCATACAGTTCAGTTGATTTGCATTTAAACTTACACTTGAGACACAGACAAACATTTCAATTTAGGAAAGCAATGAGCAAGTCTGAGTCATCAAAACCACTAGAAAACAACAACCAGGCAGTGTAAACCCCTGCACTCATATCAACTATGCAAGCACTCACTGAGGCCAAAGAGATCTGGGTCTATGAGAAAGTTATGAGAAAGTTTATGTAACTCCCACTGAAATCAGGGAGGTTCATACCAGACCAGGTTACCACACCAAAGACTCACTATGGCTCAATTACACAATATGGTGAACAATGCAGCTGTTTTCACTGGATGCAACCATTGTTATTCAAAACAAACCTTTCATTTCATAGGTTTTACCTAAGATTCTGTTAGATCTGTGCACCTTTTGTTCACGACTACAGATCTAAATAACAAGAACACACCAAATGCCAGAATAATTATCCAGATCATACACCATATGAACATTAAAAACAGGAGAATGATTGGGACTTTTAACGAGTTTTGAGAAAAACAAAGTAATGACAAATGCTACAATTTGTCTGTGGAAATAAATTAACAGCAGTGTGCTTTACAAGACATATGAAAGTCAGAATTATTTAACACAAGGGCTATTTTTGGAAAGGAGATGAGTACTGAAACGGCAACAAAAGCAGATGGCACACATCTTCACATTTAGAAAAAGTTGTGAGCACGTCCCAAGAGAACTAAGCAAACTCAGTGCCTGGGCAGCCTATCCATTGGAACTGAAACATTCTGGGAATAACACACTCCACATCTACCATATCACATTACAAAAGTACCACTTAGCTTTCCAAAAGATTTAATGAAAAACAATTTATAGTTTCAGAATTATTTGAGACAGTTACAACAAATGGTTTCTTTACAAAGAAAGCTTTTCCAGCTTCTCTACAGCAGAGCACAGAGACACACACCCCCCTAGACTTTTGGCCTGGCCACCACTTTCCCAGCTGGGACCTATTGCAGATTATTGCAGGTGCAGTCACTTTAGAGTTACAGGCAATTTGAAGGCAGATGTGCTGGCATTTAGACAACTAGCTTCCTGACTTGTAGGTGAAATCTGGTATTGCTTATCTAGAGGTAATCACTTGCACATTATTTGCTTGCAGATATAAAATCTGAGAACCTTTTATTACTTACTTAAAAGAATTGCCTGTTTTTCTTCAAAAACTTCAGTCATCCTGAAAGGCAACAGTCCTTCTACAATAGTAAAAACAACCTCCTACTACCATATAGTTATCAGTCATTCAATATAACAAACTTTTAAGGCTTTACTCTTCCCTTTTACAGCTACTAAACATTATGCAACATATGGCTCTATTAGCTTAAAACAATATTTTTCCATACTTTCAAAAACAATTTCAAATGAGCCTTGGCTCATCTAGCTTAGTACTAATTCCTAAGTACTAAATCATAGTATATTACTATTAGATTTACACTAAATCACACTTACAAGAGAAAATTTCTCTCTAATTTCCTTCCATATATCACAAAACTGGCTTACCACTTGAGGGATGTCTTTGTAGTATCAAAATTTTCAGTTACAATTCATCCACTTTGCAAGTAAGTCAACATGAACAGAGAACCCCAATGTGATCAAGGTCATCCACAGTGTTGCCTGTATGTTTCTAACCAGTTTAATGAGCTCAATCTCTCATAAGCCGGTTCAAGCAGCAATCACAATTCTGGATCACACAACATATATACACCTCCATGTATCTGGACTTCCCCCAATGAATAAAGAAATGGATTTGGTAAGATTCAATTTACGACTGAAGATAATGGCCTCAAAAAATTTTAAAACCATAGTGAGATATATCAATATCTAAAAAGATGGAAAAAAATTAATTAAGCATTAGTATTTTGGTTTTAATGCACTGACAATCATAAATGGTCATATATGAACTTATGTAAGAAAATCTAAATAATGAAAATCAATTTAGAAGCAAGTAACAGTATTTAGCAGGCATTATACCTTTAAAATAACCAATACTGTTCTCTGTTCTAGTCAGTCCTCCATACCTGGAGTGGTAGGTCCAGTAGTGGGGCTCTCCAGTGCATAAAAAGAGATGGACTTAGTGGAGGGAGCCCAGAAAAGGGATGGTAATTTCTCTTACATGAGAAGGGGCTAAGAGAACTGGGAATGTTTAGTCTGGAATAGAAAAGCCCCAATGGTTTCTCACCAATGTTAAAATTTTTAAGTACCTGATGGGAGAGAGTAGAGAAAATGAAGCCAGACTCTTCTCAGTGAAACCCAGTAACAGGACAAGAGGCGATGGCCAAATTTGAAACATGGGAAACTTCATCTGAACATGAGAAAACACCTTTTTTTATTACTGTGAGAGTGGTTAAACATTAGAACAAGTTGCCAAGAGGTGCTGTTCAGCCTCAGCTACTCTGTAAGCATTATGCAGTAACCTCTCCAGTAACTCCACACCACAAACACAGACAATTTTACTGGCAACTACCCCAAATTCTTAGGGTGTGTTCTACCACCCTCTCAGCTTTTGACTCAGTAAACAGGACTGACCACTCTTCTGTCTTAAGTAAATTATCAAGTCCCACATATTACGCAGGAAGACACTTGAGCTTGAGAGGTCTATAATGGACACCAGCTAAGACAAAGATCAACAAGTTCTCAGGTCAAAGTAAACAGTTTCCGCTCCACAACAATTTTAGCCCAAGTAGTTACAGTGATGTTCAAGCTCTTATTCACAACAGTTTTAAAACGTGGCTCAGAAGGCTGGCAGTAGAGATTAAAATACAAATTGTTTTTTCACTCAACTTGAAAACAAAACACTAAAGGTCACTGCCATGCCTGCTCCCCCAAAACAAAACAACAACAACTCCATCCACAACTAATATTGCAAATGGGAAAGGCAACACCCACAGATAGCAATGCAAAGAGTTTAGCCTCACCCCAATAAAACAGGCAGGTTATGCAGAAAAGCCCTAGCAAAACTAATCTGAGAATTCAGGCCTCTTGTCCAGCTGGCTGTATGAGGTCCCTTTGTATATCCATACCCTTTTCAAGAAAACAAAAACTTGTGCAGTAACTGACCTCATCTTCATAGGACTTTACCTACTGTACTAAATTACTATAAAACTAGATTCACAAAAGAACTTCAAATACATCAAATTAAAATTTTTGCTTTTCGCTTGGAGATTAACTAAAACACTGAGACAGAAACTGCCGTAACAAAAAAATGTTGAGGGAAAGAATATATCCAATGACATTACTGTATAACTTCTGTCCCTAAAATTGTACGTCTTTTTCCACACTGGATTCACAGTCTTGGTGTTTCTTATGGAGCCAGACACCTTAGTCCTTCCTCTCATTCCAAACTAGAGGCTGAATTGCCCTTCCTATTTTATAAGGGCACTAACACCCAGGCATGCCCTTTAAGGAAACAGCCAAATGCACACAACACTGATTATGATATAGGACGGTAAATCTATACCACCTCCTCCTAAGCAGGCCATTTGATGGTCATGCTCTTGCTTACTGGAAGAACACTCTTGTCATACTGCCCTGTTCAGGTGTTTTAGAGAGAATTTTGTCAGAAAAAGAACCACAGCACTAGGAACTCTGCTTTATCAAAGCAGTGACCCAAGAGCATGGACAGGTTCAGTGAATGCTCCATTTCCTCCCTCATACATGTTTTGCAACAATCATAGTAAAACTAGTGTCAATATCTAAAATGGCTTAAAAAAAGTACTCTGAACATAAGGTTAGAAAGGGCAAAGAGAACTCATCTTACTCATTCTGGTCAATGAATGCTTCATTTGGTGCTGTCTAGGGGCCGAAGTCACATAGTTGGGATAAAAATGCTTTCTCTCACCTGCAAATTTTGAGAGCAAGCTAAAGCCCACTATTGAACACATCCCAGTAAGATAGAATAGATATGCTGGAGTGACTTCATTTAGACATTAAACATAATCCTCTACTGTGGATGAACATGTAATTAATAAGTTCTTATATAAAAGAAAAATCCACTATGACCCCTTCTGCTTACATTTTTTTGTTTGATTGCCGAGGATGAAAGAACTTTGTGCTAGCATGCTCTCTGTGAAAGTTCATGGCCTGGAGATAGGCCATAGGTATAAAACACACACATTTCATTGGGTCTCAGACCTGTGTGGTATGTAACTCTTTTAATGATCTCACGTATCCTTTGGTATAACCTCTACATGGACCTCCCCAACACCACCAGAACTGGAAAACTCCCCTGGCCATGGGGACTTTACAGGAATAAGCAGGCATCCGTGCCCCTTCAACAAGCATTCTGAAAATCAAAGGGTTTTGATTTAGGTGACTGAGTCTTCTTCTAGCCCACATCAATAGTCTACATGGAAAAAAAATATATTATTCGACCTATGACTCAAAATAATAAAATATTATTAAATAAGTTAAAATAGTTAAAATAATTTCCTACTGACAGTGTACATTAAAATAGGCTTAGAAATGCTTCCCAAGTGTAAATTAACAAATAGGTTTTCTAGAAGGAATACCTCTCTTGAAACTTTTAAAAATAAAGGCAGTAAAGAAAAATGGGTGAAAATTCTCTGTGAGGGGGTGAAATGAATTAAAATCCCTTGTGAACATTAGGAAGTTGAAACAATATTAGTTGCCATTCAAACAAGAGCCAGAAGGTGTAGAATTAACCCAGACTTCCTATTCATACTACCTCATTCTCTTTAAAAATTTGTTAGTAATGTGATTTTAGTACCATAAACTATGTGAAATTAAGTCTCTGTGAAGTTTTCGAGACATCATCTCTTGCAAAGCATCCAGCTGCTGTCTCCCTAACCCCCACCACTGAGGCTGTATCTAAAGCAGGGCTGAGAAATGAGTAGGTTAGTCTTCTTTCAATTCTTGCCTAACTGGGAGACACTAGAGTTCCTTCCTGCTCTGACTGGGAAGAGCTAGTATTTAGTTTGCTTCAAAGGTTGAATCAGATTACAAGATAAGTGGGTACCTGAAATGAAAAGAACTCCAAGAAATTGCTACCAGTTGAGAAGAAAAGGGGAGGGGAATGGCTAGAAGGAGGGAGAAGAGAAAGGAATGGAAGGAAGGAACATCATACCCTTTAGCCTGCACAGAATAATCTGGCCCAAACCTGCACATCCTACAGTCCACTGTGTCTTATCAGTCTCCTGTGAGAACACTGGATGCTTGATGTACTTTAAAACTATCCTCCTTTTCCTCATTATAAGACAATGGAAAGCTTAACTTTTATAAACGAGAGTACTTAATCTTCCAAACCTTACAGTCATTTCATGTCTAACAGGAGTTTAATCCCTAGTAATTAAGATAAATTACCACGTGCTTTAACAGGTTGGGGTTAAAACGCTGAGAATTCAACTGATTACAAAAAAACAGCCAGTTATCAAGTCCTCACTGAGTAATTCCCTACTATTTCACTCTAGCTAATTAAAATGTAATCACGATTGCTTGGCAGTGTGCATTCTGTCAGCAGTTTTACGTTGAAAAAGAAATCTTGCCAAGAAAACACACACAAAAAAAAAAAAGGAAAAAAAAAAGCCTTTCACTATGAATTGGCTTGATCTAAACCGCCTCTTTAGCCACTGAAACTGTAAAACAAGTTACAACCGCTTGACAAGGCAATAAAAAATACTAACCGCTCTCCGGGATAATGAACTATATCAATGGGTATCAATCCTCCTTTCAGGCCATCCCATGATGCACGGACCACGCTGACAGCGAGCGCTCCGCCGCCCCTGGCCGAGCCCCGCGGAGCAGCGCCCAGGGCAGGGCAGCCGCTTCTCCACCCATCTCGGGTGGCAAGCCCGGTCCCTTCAAGCCAAACCCGGCTGCAGGCACCCAACAACTTCCTGCTGCCCTTACAACGCACACACTCAGCTCTGTTTTAACGCTCCTCTTTTTTTTTCTTTTTTTTTTAATCGGTTTATGCTTAAATACCTCTGAGACCTGCCTTTGGTGCCAACACCTTTGCCCCGAACGCAACTCCACCCGAAGCATTTTCCCGGGCGTTCCCGGTTTCTCACCGAGCGGCAAGCCCGCGGTGAGCGTTCCTGGCGCGCCGCGGAAATGTGCCACCCCGGAGGGCCGAGGTGGGTCCCTTCACACCGAGCTGGCCAGCCCTGCCCCAAGGGAGATGGGGCTCTGGGGAGGGAAAACGGCTTGCTGCTCGGAAGGGTTTCCATCATTTGGATAAATTCGCCTAGGTTTAATATTTGCGCAGTGAAGAACGGGGGGGGAAAGGGAAAGGTGCGCGTGTAACTAGAAAAGGGGAAAGGACGGGCAGACACCCGTGCAGTGCTCTTGCACTAGCTCCGCACTGCTTCCAGCTTTCATTTTAAGCTTCGCAGGTCTCCCGCCACTTCAATTCCATTTCTCCCCACTTTATCCCTATTTGTCCACTCCCGTTAGCCAGAGATCTGCCTCTCTGCCCCAGAATAGAACAGGGAGAAAAAAAAGAAAAAAAGAAAAAGCGTTACCCCCACCCTCACCTTCCACGAGGCCAGAACCAAGTATTACACGCTCATGATTATCTGATTATCGCTCCTAGACAGCAGGCTCAAACTTTCCCACCGGGCTGGGGATGCGAACCACCTGCGGGCGGCCTGGCGCAGGCAAGGCGGAGCCCCGCGGGATCGCCGCCGCACCGCCCGTCGCTCGGCGGGACGAGCGCACCGCCGGCCCGGGAGCACC